>CAEGAE010051281.1:0-104835 GCA_903067095.1 Girardinus metallicus
GGCTGGCCTGGGAACGCCTTGGGGTTCCTCCTGAGGAGCTGGAAGAAGTGGCTGGGGAGAGGGAAGTCTGGGCCTCCGTTCTTAGGCTGCTACCCCCGCAACCCGATCCCGGATAAGCGGAAGAAGATGGATGGATGGATGAAAACTAATATCTTCATGCTCGACTAAAAATTTGTAATATCTCACATGGAAAAGCTAAATGTCTTTTGGTGAAAAGTTTTATGGTGAGATCTCCTTTGCAGTTTTCAAAGGGAATTTAACTAAATATTAGTGGGGTTTGTATGCATACAGTAATCAAAATACTTCTTTTTTTTGCAAAAAATTTTGTTTTGCTATGCAAGATTGCATAGCAATGCTTTCAGTGGAGTAGAATAAATTATGACACAACAAAATCTTATTTATTTCCATAAAAGACTAAGATTACAAACTGATATAGTACATCTGGTGCACATAATTAGGTATTTGTTAGTATATTGAAGGAGGTTAGCTTTGTTTAAATCTCAGACATTTAGTTGTGTTTCTTACTGAGGAGATTAACAGAACAGTCTCATGCATTCAGTGTACAAATTGTAGTTTTAAAGTCTGGTAAGGAACATTTGGCTTTCTTTGATACCAGTAATATCATAAAATAAAGACAAATATTTGCAGTAATTAAATAATTGAAACTTACAATAAATACATAAACACAAAAATAACAAAAAATAACAAAAACACAGCAAAAATACACTATCTTGTAGATTTTATGCTCTGGCTGAATCAAATGTAAAAGTATAAAGATGTGTCTTGAGCAGTGATTTAAATGTTTATGTAGTCTGAGCATTGCGTTTATAAATCAGTAAACTCTTCCATGATTTTGAAACACAATCACATTTTTTAGGAACAATCACATTTTTTTATATCAAAGAGAAACCGGCTGTTGAATGTGTAAATATGAGTACATTAAACTTCAAAAAAGCTGTCAAGTACCATACTTAGATTTATCTCAGTACAACAGCTATAAGAACATATTTAAGAATTTGGTGTTTCCAAACCTAAATGACTTCTGTCTTATTGTCATTAAAACATAGAACAATAAAACAGTTCAACTTCATCCAAAGTTTTATGTAACCTTCATAGTTCAATAGTGGTTCCACGAAATGTCTAAAGCAAAGCTTTATTGGTATGTAGAACAGGATGTTATATGAAAAACAATGAAATGGACAGCATTAAAGTAGAGGTTCCAAGGTAGAAACCCCACAAGTGAGAAGTGTGTAGTTGAATGACAGCCTCATATAAGTGTACTGGGGAAAAAAAACTATTTGTCAGGTAGGATTTAAACTGCGCTTACAATGTCAACACACTTTTAGCAACAGCATACTGTATCAAAGGCGATAGATAGATCTAACAACAACAAATTTCAGTGTCAGTGCTAAATAAATGCATTTAAAATTCTTGAAAATACATATTTTGGTGCTGTGCCATCTTTAAAATGTGACTGAAGTTTTCAATTTAAATGTTGTTAGTTAAATGAAAGATATGCTCAGCAATTATTCTGAACAAAAGATTTCAGTGTACAAAATCTTTTTAGTTGATATGGATCTAAAAGTGGCTGGAGGCTGATTCAATCATTAATTACAACTTGCTTTCAAAGGTTGACTCTTCTTTAGATCTGAGTCTGTGAGTTGCTGGAAGGAATCCAGCCTGATCAGTGTCATAGTACAGAGGGATTAGCTCTTTATCCTGTGTGCTTATGAAGAAAACGTGTACACAGGACATATCTTACAATGCTTAGGATTTATATTGACCCATTCTCACGTTAAAAAACTTGCCCTGGTCACCCTGAAACCTTGTTGTGACCCATGCTCAGCTTAATTTAAAATGTTTCTAATTTGTGGTCAAGAAAACAGAAGAACTCTGCAAGTCAGCTGAACTTAAAATTGCATCAGGTGCCAACATATAGTGTAGCCTTAGGTTTTCTATTTGATTTCCCAAATCAATGCTCTTTTACGCTAATCAAAAGAGACATATGATTGTGCAAAAAAAAAAAAAAAGAAATATGTGGAGATAATCTTGGAAAAATAAAATTTTTGTGGTCATTAAATCTGTCTTGCTCCAGTCCAAAATACCACTCGTCTCTTATTAAAAGATGCTGGAAGTCCTTGTAGAGAACGCAATTATGCATCCTTCGGTGCCTTCTGGTCTCATAGACCCTTGTTGTCTATCCTGTTGCTGAAGCTTGGCCACTCAGAGCCACATAAGGAAACATTTGTTCCCACTCTGGTTGAATGGAGCCTTGTGTTGGAGGTAGTCAAAGAGATACAAGGGGATAGGACATCCAAACAGTCCAACACAAGAGCTCAGCTCTGAAGCCCCTCTCTGTCTGAGCTGGGCTAGTAATGAATGTGCTTCAGTCTTAATCACTCTCAGAGCTCACGCTGGAGATATGAGTGACTTGATTGTCCTCTGTGTTTTGTACGGCGGTCATAGAGGCTGTGGCTTCTAAATATTTCATCAGACTACAGCAGATTCCCATGGGTTGTCAATTTTACACTTGCAACTAAAGACTAATTACATGTTAACGGTTCTTAAAATGATCCAGATGCTCCCTACACTATTTGTATCTCATTTTCCCTGGATTTTCACATACATTCCTCCCATCTGTCAGAGCAGATGAGTGGAAACTTCAGAATGATTTTTTTGTTCTCTGGAGATGATTAGCCCTGTCACACCAATCTGGAAAACATTTGAGTGCTGATTACTACACGCCTACAACTGGGCACACACACATTTGCAGACTCTTGCGTCCACGCATGGTACAATTACAGACACATGCATTTTGTGAACAACATTTAATCTTGCTGTTTTCTAAAACTGAGCATTAAAGCAAGGGGAGCTTCCGGCTATGTTATTTGCATTCACAGCATAGTTTTGGTTTTAAGACTGCTACCAGTTAATTACCCTTACAAGATATCTACCTCTGCTAATCCTTAATTCAGTCTCAATTCATCGATAATGAACAAAGTGAGGAACTGTGTGAGAGAAGCGAGGTCAACACAGTGAACCAAACAAAAATGCACAACCCTCTTTTGCTTTGGCTTTTTTCTCTAAAGGAAAAGAAAACCCTTCACAAAGCAGCGGTGGCTCAGGAATGTGAGGCAGGAATGCTGTTGAGTTACTATAAAGGGGGTTTGATCACTGAAAACAATGTCTTTGTGTTTTCATCTCCAGCTCTAGTCACGCAATGCCGTGGGCGCAAACCTCAGCAACTTTTCAACCCTGCACACAAGAAAGCCATCAAGTACCTGCAATTGACAGAATCGCGTGCAATTCAGGTACTCCTGGACTCTGGTGGAGCAAAGCCAAAGGAGCTTAGGAAAAGCCGGAGTGGAGCTTCACCTGCTGCTGCACAGATAGAAAGTATGAGCGTGTGAAATGAGGTGCATTATAACTCTGGTTAAGGTAAAGGGAAGCCAGAAGTTATGGCCCAATTTTACTTTTTAGTTTATATGTAAACTAAAAAGTAAATCTATTGCTACACACTAATGTATAGCACACATAATGTACTACTAATGAGATGGAAGCTTCATTTTCATTTATAAAATAATTTAAAAAGTGTCATTGAACTTTAAAAATTAAAGTTCAATGACACTTGTTGATATATCAAATATAATATCAACAAATACAAAAAATCTTCTGTTTATAAAAGTGGAAAAGGCGTAATACTTCAAGAATCAATGGTTACTTTTGCTGATATTAACAATTCACAATTAACCTGCATTGTTTTACCTTACTAATAACAAAAACATGTGACAACTACACTCTCTTGTGTCCAGGACATTACCTTTAGATTATTATTGCAGAGCACAGAAGGTAGAAAAGAAGCTCTGTTGCACTACCTGAAGCAGGTATCACAGGCAATCACTTAGCAGGTTATAGCTATTCTTTCCCTCTGTGCTCCACTCCTTAAAATCCAGTCGTCCTTTTTGTTTTCACTCTTTTTCATGTTTAAAGGAAGCTATGATCCCAGATATACAAGCAAGCCTGGAGGTGGTTAAGACATGAAAGTGAGGTAAGAGAGACAAGAGATTCATTCATGGGAAGGTGATTCAAGGCATCTCTGTATCTCTGCGCAGCTACAGATGATCATTATTACTCACACACACTGCTCACACGCAACCTGGAGTCAGTCCAACAGATGATAAGTGATTATACTGAGAATATAATAGTTTTAATTTCTGACCTAAAAAAAAAAATCTGTTTTTCTTACTGAGCAGTAACATAGACTTTAATTTTAGTGCTAGTAAATATTTAGCAAAAAAGAAGTTTATTTTATGCACATTTTTCATTTTTTAAGTCACTTCCATCTTCAAATTATTGAATTTTTTTTGCAATAAATTTGTCGCTTTTTATATGAACACAATTGTAATCCCTGTAACATTTGTATTTTAAATATTATAATTTTGTCCTCCTACCTTCAGAAGTGTTTTACTTTGAAGTTAGTCTTTCGCTTTCTCAACTTCATTTACCATAATGCCTTTCGCGCTTACGTCACCTGTCAGAAGCATGTGTCGCGCTGCTCGGTTCAAACTATGGCTCATTGAGGCTGCGGCTCTTCACGGGGGAGTATCACAACAGCGCAGCAGCAGAGGAGAATATCACTGCCGTGAACAATAAGGAGGATCCAACATCTTTAAATCCTGAACGGAAGTAATCTGGACCCGGTTGATCCAATTTGGATGAGGATTTATATGCCGGATTTGAAGGTTTACAACCAAGTTATGTTTCAGCGTTTACACGTGTGGGAAAGTTACAATTTCTGTCTTCATCTGTTCGCATCATCTGATGGATTAAAACAAAGTACAACTATGGATCGTTTTGAATGGAATAGAGGGTTTATTCTTCCCGGGATGAGTTGGATCTACTCCTGCTCCTGTCTTACTCCTGGTGTTGGACAAGTCGGCTCACGGACACTCTTTTCTCCTGGGAGACACGCATGGTCCAGAGTGGTCAATTAGAAGATATTTATGGCCACCTTACAGCTTTGGATATCTGTAACTTATGCAGATTGGTGGATTTGGACGTATAAAAAGGAGAAATATATGGAGAAATATCCTGGAATATGAAAGATGGGCTTAGAGGACGTCCAGCGACTAATATGACCACTATGATTCTCCTGAACAAGCAGGTATGTGGGGAAAAGTCAACTTCTTGCTTTTTGGTCGTAAAGTGTTAATATGAAATTGCTAATTAAGTTTTTTTTTTCCTGAAGCTTATTTGGTGGATAATTGTTCAGCTTCTCCATTAGATGTATATTTGGAATAATCTGTTATTTCCATAGTGTCTGTTGTGGTCAAAGGTCCCATCGTTATCTTCCTAACACACCCTTTTGGCCAATTTCTTGTACCAAATTACACCGTAAAGTCAAATTCTATTATGTGACTCTTAATAGTTGATTCTGCTGAGTGGTAGTTTAAAATATTGACATAATAATAATAATAATAATAATAATAATAATAATAATAATAATAATAATGGTAAAGTTGTTAAAACAAGTTTTTTAATCAATAAAATTGGCATTAAATTGCATACATTTTATCTGGGTGAATTTTAATCAGTTTCAGTGTAAACAATGCAAGTCCAACAGCAAAAAGACATATAAATCAGGAAAAATCCAACCAATTATTAATTTTTAGGATCATTGGTTTTTCTTACCATATATATAATTTTTTTTTGTGTGTGTGTTATTAAGGCACATAATTCAAATGTCATGTGAAAACATTTTTCTTGTCAACCACTGATGATATTTGCTGGTGTCTTGACTTTAGCATCAACGTTTTCACTAAACTAGTTGCAACTGGACATAAACTTTAATATTGACACAACAAGACTTTATTGACAGTTACCTGACAGAACATTGCCAGAGAGAAGAAAGGAAGACATGAAGCAAAAGTCTCAAGATTGGGTACTGAACCCAAAATAGCCTTGTTGAGGACTGTAGTCTCTGAAAAGAGGTGACTATTGTACCTTTACACCATGCAACAACTTCTGGATAAAAAAAAAGCAACAAACAAACAAAACAACATTTTAAATGTAACAATATGATATTTAAGAATTTTATGTGACAACCACAGCTAAAGATGTGTTGCGTTGTTGCCAATGACTGCCTTGCTAGCAAGTTTTACTATAGCTTTAGCTGTGTTTCTTAAGTAGCTAAAGCAGCTAAAGCAGCTAAAGCAGGATACAAACCTAAATTCTTGCTTCAACACAGGAAGTATTCTTGTAAGCTAATGTTTTTATCCATTCATTAAATAATTTAATCAAATAAGCTTTAATGTTGTCTACTGGACACTGCATATGACATATGAAAATGGCTAAAGCGTAACTTACCCAACATTTTTCTAAAATTCAAATTAAAATATTTTGGTTTTGTTACCAAAGCAGACCAGGTAATTTTGTTAGAAGGTATGCAATTTTCAATATTCCATTTACAAACTTATATGTCTGGTTGAATATATAAGTGCTAGAATTTGACACCTTCCAAAATTTTATTTTATAGTGTATGTAAAAATCATCTGTACTTGTTCCAGGTATAGAGCATAGAGGCTGCTCTGTTTGAAATATTGGGTGTGGATATCTAATCACACTTCCTCTAATTATATTATATAACAGGTTGGCATGTCCAGTGTCACTGCAAACCCTCTGCAAAATTCAGACATTTATATAGACTAGCCATGCACCTGTTTAACATCCCAGCACTGACCTGTTATAGGTAGTTAAAGATTACCTAGAAAAAAAATATGTATGTACAATGTGGGTCATTATAAGCATTCACCTGGTCTACAGTGACTTCACTCAGGTGACAGTTACCTGGTTGTGTCAGGATCATCTTGTGTTGTGAAGTGCCTTTCATTAACAATGGCTCCCTCTACCTGACAATGCAGGTGTGCTTTATCTTCTCAAACACCTCATCTGCAATCCAAAACAAACAAAAAAAAATCTCCCTTTGTTGAAACTGAAAAAAATAGTTCTACTGTATGCATGCGTAGAGACTAAAGGAAGTTATCACCCTGCCTTTTTATTAAAAATCTTCTCCAAACAAGACCCCCTTTCTCTGTTGAAGAGGGACCCTCTGTCTAATGCCAAGTGACTCTCATGGCCGGCATTGACGGAGAGACACTCGTTGCTCAAAGGGGACTGAAGTGTCAAATAAACTCGGTCAGAGCCCCCCGACACACAAGAATTCCTTTATCTGGCACCCTGGGAGGCAGACAAAGACAGACTTTGTGTCAGTGAGCAAGCCTTGACTAAACATAGGAGTTTTTTTTTTTTTTTTTACGCTTCTTCTCACAACTCCAGTCTCCTCTTCCTCCTCCTCCTTTTGTCATTTAACCAGCAGAGCGGGAGCGTGTCTGTTGGTGTGACCCCTACTCGCACAGCATCTGCACATGTGAGGCTCATCTCACCCAAAAATGGACATCAGTTATTGGAAAATTATGTACATTTGTAGATTTATCTTTATGTTTGATTCTATAGTCATGAATTATAACTCAGAAATTCACTTTCTCTTTGCTCTGTGTGTGCCGGCTGCACTGTCATATGATATACTTGTGGTGAACCACAGCAGAAAAACATGCACACCAGAGTTGGACGTAGCAGCCCTGGTTTTATTTTGCTAACCAGTTTAGCGGAAATTTCCCATTACTCGTACTTCTGCTGTTGAATCTGTTGTCTCGTATTTCAATAGAATAGATGGATTTTGCAGTTGTCTTATGAGGTTCCATTCCTGATTTCAACCATTTCACTTTGCTGAAAATGATGCTTGATAGATCACTGAATTTAACTAAACTTTAAGTGTTTATAATTCCATGGTCAATGTATTTGAAAATTAAACTTTGTAGTAGACTTGGTCAACTCAAGTGGCCCAAGTGAGGCACATGTGCTTTAGCACACCTTCTGGGCATGCTGATACATGTTCAAAGAGAGTAAAATAGCCCCACTTGCATAGTGCTTTAGGCAAACAGATAGAGTTGCTGTGGTCGCTTGTGTTAATGGTGTGTTTATGAGCTTAGGTTGAGTAGTGATTTCTATTTATGTCTGGTTTCCTGACTTTGATTGAGCCCATTGATGCAAATACAGCACCTGAGCTTTGAATGAGTATTTTGTAACCGTTACTGAGCAACATATGCTTATTTTTTTCATCGCAAAAATAAATTATTACGTCATGTTATGAATGGGCAGAAACATGTATCGCGGTATAAATCTTTCTTGCATTGGAATTGAATGGGTGGTTATAAACCTCCATTTGAAATATCTCTTGTATACCTTTGCCTGTAGAGCACTATTTAAGCTCCGCTCAAGTGTGTTTAGAATCAGCTCTAAAGTTTGTCTAAACAGGAGAACTGTCATTTATTAGTCGTGCAGGAACAATGGGGAGCTTGTCTCAGGGGTGGCGGTGGTGGTGGTGGGGGCTTAGTTGGGGGGTCGGTGGAGCCAGGGGAGGGTGGCCTGAGATTGGGCAGCAGCTTCGGACCAAGAACAAGCCCCTGTCTGATGAAGAGAACTGCTGACCCTTCCTGAGTAAAATGGCACCTTTGTTTCGAGGTGTATGTGTTTGTGCCTATTTGTTTATGTGTGTGTGAAAGAAAGAAGTGGAGAGGTTTTGAAAAAGCTTGGAGAGAGGTTGTTTTATTCCCCATGAGGATTTTTTCCTCCCCTTAACTTTTGAGATGGGCTCTTATGTTGTTTGCAAATCTCATTCTTGTCCACTTGCAAGAAATATTAAAGTTTAGAGTAAAGATGCACTGTGTTCTAAAACAAAACTTACACCTGTTTTTTTTTTTTTCTTTTTGCATTATATTCTTCAAAGTGTCAAGACTCCTCTCATTAACCTCTTTGTAACAGATACCACACACAGCTTTAGCCTCCTGTGATGCTATGACACCAGATCAGCCTTTAGACTAATTAGCTATTTTTGTGTTTTTCTCTGGATCTTTGCCATAGTTGTGCCAGAATGCTTCTTTGTTTCCCTTTCTACAGGCCCACAGCGGTTGCTCCTTCTATAGTGACACTTATTAGTGAGGGGTGCCTTCATTTTAGTGAAGCAAGGACTATAAATGAAGGCAGAGAAACAGGAGGACAGTGGATGCTGGAGAGAAACAACTGTATATTTAAGTTTTCCTGCTTGGAAAATGCAATCAAATAGGGTGAGTGTGTTTATATTGGGATTGAGAGGAATTATGGTTTGAGAAGGCTTGTGCTTCACTAAGCATGGTATAGAGGGATTTCTCTGGGTACTGTACCTAAGTAACATTAAAAAATATATATATGTTGTAAAGGTCTCATGCATCGTTACTTCCTTGCCCTTGACCCCCACCAAACACAAGAGTACAAACTGTAGAGCAAAATTACATAGCCCGGCACTATGGGAAAATAGCACTCCATTCAGTCAGGCTCAGATTATCTGCACTCCACTTACCACCCCGACTAACTGTCATGACATTATGGATGTGCAAAAATGGAATGATGCATTCAAACAGTAATAATACCCTTCATTTACCTTGCATGAAAGAAAAAAACAAAGACCTGGTGGAATTATCTATGTATTTGAAAAGCTTTAAATTCTAGGCTTTTCTCCCAAAGTGACTTTGCCATGTTTTTCTGTCTTGAAGGGGTAAAAAATATTAATTGTGTGTTCCTTACTCACAGCTGTCACATTCCAGTGCATCAGTGGTCATACACGGCCTTTTCTTTGCCGAACATGGTTAACGGTGACAACCTCACTTCATGTTAATGACCCAAATGACCTATCCTCATGTGGTCCACGCTGTCATGTTTCTTCTCAGGAAGATAAAACAAAAAATCTTTTTCTTATAAAAAAAACAAACAAAAAAAAAACATAACATTTGTGACCTATTTGCAGACCTTTCTGAGCTCCTTTTTGCACCTTCTGTAAAGTATTACCTTACTTTCAAAATGTCCATTACAGTATGACTGGAAGCACTTCTTTCAGCAAAAATACTGTGAAATTTAGACTTGCTTCCGAGATTATTTGGTAAACTTTTAGTTTATAAGAAGATATATCTGGAAAGTTGCAATTAGTGTGTTTTACAGACCGGATTTCTGTGCGCTATGATGAAAAAAAAAATAGTGGCACTAATTCAGATTAGACACACATTTCTTGAGCTCTGCTGCCCTCTTCTGGACATTGAACGCAACATTTTACACTAAACTGAGAGTTCACTTCTCTGCAATCCCCATTTTGGCCACTTCCGTACCTGTGGCGGTAATCTAAAACTTTTGAAGAATATAATGTACATTTTTTTTTTCCAACAGTAAAAATATAATTGTTAAAAATCCTTGTTCTTTTGATGTTAAAAACTTTTTTGTATGTGAGACAAGTAGAAAAATTAATTCAGGCCATGAATTATTTTTATTACTGCTCAGTCATATTCAATAAATTAGAATATCGAAAAGTTATTTTATTTAATTAATTTGATTCACTAATTGAAATACTTTACAGATTTCACAGACTGATGTTTTCAAGTCAACTCTAATCTTAAACAACATTTAAGATTAGAGTATTACATCAAGTCAATAAAAACTATTTTAATACAGAAATGTATGTTTAGTGAACAGTATGTTTATGACCTACTTGAAAGATGTAATTTGTAAAGGTACTTTAAATTTTAAAAGTGAGTTGAATCATAATACATATTCTAATTTAATGAATATGACCAGACTTTAAATCCATATTTCAACATTTACAGCATGTCGTGAACTTGTTTATAAACATAAACTTGTCTTATCACATTATTTTTAATTTCAGTTCAGTTTTTAGATGTTTATAGATGAATCTCCTTTTGTTCCTGAAAGCAGAGCATGTCATCAGACCAGTTAAATCTTTATGACAGCTGCTCTAAACTGTGCGTAAAGTAGCAAATTAATTAATAGTAAAGATACTTCCTTACTTTACCGAAGTATAGATACTTCGGTAAAGTAAGTCTCTAATTCAATCTTGAAAGTTCAGACTTTGTTTTTCCAGCAAAGCTGACACAAGTAGGAAAAAAAATGTCATGACAAACATTATTAGTGCACTCCAAAATAAATACAAATATATGAAAATTAACTGAAACTAATGTCAAAGCATTTGTTTTGGGGGCTTTTATTTAAATAGCCATATCTCTTAGAACAGGACCAACAGCATCTCTTTATGCACTACTGTACGTTTTTGCATGGATTTTTGAAAGTAGAATATAATTTTCTTTGTACCACTAGATGTCACAATTTGGTTATTTTTCTACATAAAACTGGTAGCAACCACAGCCATGAAAAGCATTTTTCCTGAAAATACCAGGAGAAAACCTTGAAAGAGAGAATTATATTTGAACTGTTTTCATGACTTGTGTTTGCATTTGCAGCAAAATTAATTTTTAGTTGCTGACAATGTTTTAGTCACTAACATAAGAAGGAAAATTAACATATTTTAACAAGTGTGCTTCATTTTATTTTATAGCTGAGGCAGATATGGCTACAGTCCCTGCCAGGTTGAAGGTATCAGAAAGAATGTAACAAACATTTGCATTTTTGGGCAACAAAGTGCAAGACATAATGGGTTAGACAATTTGAAAAATGAACAGAAATCAACTTTCTTTAACAGAAAGCTGATTCTAATAAAGCTATTAGAAAATTTCCAATCCCCACTGGATGCAGCTCATTTTTACACCTCTTGATTTTGTTATTGATATCTATGGCTACATCTTTAGGCCTACGAGCTAATAGTAATACTTGTTTACAAAATCCATCAGATAAAATTGTTTTTCCTAAACTTTTTGAACCTGTTCTTTAAAAGTGTTTATCAATTGACCTAAGAACTAATTACTTGTGCACTGCTTACCTCAGGGATTATAATATTGTGGTTTGGATCCTCAATTTGAAGGCCTTTATAAGAATGTACACATAGTCTTATCTATTTTAGGCAAGGCTAAAATAGGTAAGATCTAAAACTGAGTTACAGTAACCAGTTTGAGATGTTATTTAGCAACATGCCACTGTTTGTTATATCTAGACATAACATTCTGATTTATGTATATGTTAGTTTTACTTTCATTATTCATTCATTCATTCATCTTTCTTTTTGAATTTAACTTTTATCCCATTAGGATCGATAGACACACAGATAACTGCAGTACATCAATGACGTTTGCTGACATTACCCCCATGCTTGACTGTGACTAAAAAGAAAATGTATGATTACGCTTACAAGGTGCCTGTACTGATTCAAGAGTGCATTATCAAAAGTTAACAATTAGTACCACTAGATGGCAATGTGGTTACAGGGAAAAGGGCTTTCCTGCTTTAAGATAAACCTAGTTTTACACTACGGTCACCCTGTGATCTATGGAGTAATGGATGTAGATTGGCATTATTATCTTCTTATTGCCTCTCATTCCAGCTCATCTCCCTTTGAAGATCAAAGTGTTAAAGTGCCTCTGTGTGTACCGACGCTGATAAAACCAGAGTTGCCTTCAATAAATCCAACTGTTCACCCTGTACATCTTGCTGTTTTGACCTGCTTTTCCAGCCTTGCAAGAAACGTTATTGAATGAACAGCCCAGACTTCAACTTTTTATGACAGTGGCACAAAGTAAGTTAGGATAGGAGCTTCAAACTTGGAGCTTTGCAGCTATGAAAGTCAGTTACAATCAACAGCACCACAAAATGTGGCTACAACATTCATTAACCAGTCTCTGGTGTAGAAATATTGCAGTGTAATTAAGCTAGCTTTGCTACACCTCTGTGAATCTTGTTATGAATGAAGGTAACAGATACTGGTGACTTGGTTAAAGAGCAGGTGTGGCAGATTGTGATTGGGTGACAACACAAAGCCAGATCAGGTGATATCTCTCTGTCCCCACAGTGGCCATCTATAAATGTGTTTGTGCTGGTTTTGGATACGAGTATAGATCAAGAAGGTTCTTTCTTGTTTTTAATTAGTGTCGACTCATTTTGAAGCCAAACATTTTACATTGTATATAATACTTTTGAACCATGGTTATAGTCATATTCAATACATTTGTAAATTTGGTTCAATGTAATACCTTTTCAAAATAACAGTCTGTATTTTTTTGTAGAGAAAAAAAGATTTAAAAATCCTGTCGACATGTTACCTGAAAACCCTAGAAAACCTTAGCTCATCCTGGGTTAATGTGTTTCATTGTATATTAAGTGGACTCACATACAGGCACACTGGAAAAGTCCCGAAAGGAAGACATACATTCCCTTTTTTAATAGGGAATGTATGAAAGGTTGCTTCTTTCATTGGTGATTTTTCAGTATTGGTGATATGGCTCACTCCCAGGGATCTATTGTGCGATGAGATAGTAAAAACAAAGTTGTCAGTTGTACCCTGTATATGTTTTCCATTGCTTATTAGGGTTTGCACCTCCTTTAGTGTACACACTGTAAGTAATGATACTAAAGTTATTGAAGTAAAGGGCTAATTCATATATTTTTTTAAGGAATCTAAACTCAGCTCTAGTTTTAAATCTAAAATAAACATGTTGGTCAATTCTGAATTGGATTGTTCTTCTTTCTGTGTTTTACAACATAATTTGACATTCATGAAACTTTTCTTTTGCAAAAACAAAAAGAAGAAAGAACATCTTACACCATAAGTCCAACTTAAGCTAAGTTATTTTATATTGGTCATAGAATTCTTTAAACCTTAGTTTTTATTTGTGAAACAACCTCTCATTTTGTAAAATCCGTGTTTTATATTATACATTGAAAGCAGGAGGGATTTATTCAGTCTTGCTTGAATTGGCACTAACTTCTTTGTACGTATGCTATCCAGGATCTGTTTTGCTAAACCAAAGGTGGAATTCCAACACGTTGCTTATCAATGTCATTGTTAACTACTTCTAGTCTAATTATTCTTTTGTTTCTTTTTGAGCCTTAGTAAAACTTGAGAGTTTATTTCTAGAAGTATATTTGCTGTCTGAAGAATTTCTCTTTTCTTAATAAACGATTGCTGAAATCCTTCATCAGCTTTTGATAACAGCTACTGCAGATTAGTGGAGCTGACTACCTGACTGGGCCTGTTCTGAGCAGACAGGCGGGTACTGTCACAACTCCAAGAGATCTTTGTTTTTCCCCCCCAAGCTGTTTGCTGCAGACAATCTGTGGAGGCAGGTTTTAAGGTGGAGTTGTATTAGAGATACTGAGGAGGAAGTCTGCAATGTATTTTTACGTCCATTTCTGTCGAGTCATTGGCTCGGGTAAACCTCTGTCTACTGTTTGAGTTAATCATTGATGCTGGACTTTTCTGTTACTCTGAACTTTGTAGGTGGGCAACGCTTCAGGAAAACATTTGTTCATTAGTTGCGTGTTTTATATTTTGAACCTCAGAATGGTGGCTCTTGCATTACCCGCATTTTGCAGCTGTGCAATAAAGCGTCACATGGCGAGCCTTTCTCCCCAAGCATTTATTATCGCTCCGCGTCTTTGCTCCCTGCAGTCAATGTTAACGGGGTGTTGTTAGCGGCAGCCGCTCCTTTACAGGCTTTTCCTACAGTAAGCAGTGCGCTTTTTCATCTTTCCACCGGGGTCGCCTCCACTTTAAAAGAGGCAATTAGAAACTAGGAGCCACCTCTGCAAAATGAAAATCTATGTCTTTTCCATCTGCTGCTTCCCTTCAGCCTTAATGGGTCTCAATCAGCAGCCGGGCTAAATGCGGTTCACGTGTGTAGGTGTATTAGCAGCTGTAGAAACGGAGCCTGATCTTTCGTGTTGTTTCAATGGACACATGTTTAGTCATAAAGGAGCAAGTTTAACAATAGTACGTGCATGGGGCGTTTCAGTGTGGTGAAAGGAGACGGGGTTTGAGTCAGGTGGGCATGTGTTTGTGTGTGTTCCTCCAATGGTTTAAAAAGGCAGCTTTCCTTCAGTGTAAACTATGCAAGCCTAGCCTCTTTCAGACATCTGTATTATTCTTCTCTCACACAAGCATACATGCACATTGCTATACTCCTCCATACAGGCTGCAATTTCAAAGCTTAGGCAGCACAATGTATAAGACCGTAAACCAGGAAGGAAGACACTTTGCATGATTTCATGCATGTCAAATGAAGAAATAAATGGAGCACTTTTGATTGCAAACTACTACTAAAAGGTTGGAGTCTAATCCAGGTGGCCTTGACCAGGCTGAAGTCACTCAGGTGAGACTTGACTTTTCCAGCCCTCCCAGAACTGTGGCGCCACACAGCAGACTTCAGGCCCTCAGCTCTGGAAGGCCGGGTCTGGTTGAAACCAGGGAGGAGAGCCAGAAGGTGGATTGTACTAAAAATGTTTTTGGAAAATGTGAGTTAGGTGGTCGGGGACCCGGTGGCTACAGATGGTAAGTTTTCCTCAAGCCAGCTGCCAGCTTATCAACTTTAATGATGTGAGAGCGATGGCCAGTCCATCGCCCCTTGAGTTTCTGTGTCCTTTATGCCAGCCAAGGCAATAGCAATGGTAGCAGCGCACCAATAAAGCCCCACATGGTATATTAACTTCTTCTCTGTTTTTTTTTTTTTTAAAGCAAATAAGATTGTTATTTTAAATTCTGTCTTAGGACAAACTCCTTTTTTCTGATCAACATTTCAAAATATTTAATTCATCACAATGGGTTAAATCTCTAGTTTACAGCTAAATTGTTTGCCTCTCTCATCGGTCAGTTACCAGGGCTTCAAAACGTTCCAGTTACTATACTGAGATCTTTATCATCCGGGTCTTCAATCCACAAGACTAAATTGAACCATTTGCCTATGTGCAAATAAGGCATATTACTGCCATGCAGAATTAGATGTATACCTGAAATGTTCTCATTTACTAAACATTGCATCTAATCATGATGATTGTGATTTGACATGTTACATGATCTACTTGAGAGCAAAGTTAATTTAGGGTACTTGGTTAATCGTCTGAATTTATGTAGCACTTTTTCAGTCAAACATTTATATTTGATGGCCCAGTCAAAGTTAAAGACCAAATCCACTAGAGAACCTAAAGACAAAAACGTTTTGTAACAGGTGGTCTCCACCCAATTTCATCCAGTTTGCTCTTTAAAAAAAAAAACAAACAAAAAAAAAACATATGTGCAAAGGTCATAGAGACATACCCCTAAAGAGCTGCAAGTGTAATTGCTGCACAATTTGGTTCCACAAACTATTGACTCAGGGCGACTGAATGCACATGCACACCACATTCTTTGTTTTGTGAAAAACGTTCTCATCTCCCAATACTTATTCACTGCTTTGTGTCAGTTTCACCCCCATCAGATACATGTTACTCCCAGGTCAGGTGAAAAAAGGTGACTACACTTTTCCCTCTCTGACAAGAAAAACAAGTCTGGCAGTTTAGAAATATTTCCAGTTGCAACACAACATTAAACATCATAGTGTGGGAACTAGAAGACTGTTAAAGAGGTGCTGCTACTTTAAAACTGCAGTTGGCAATTTGGGAGAAAGCATGATAATTTTACTCAGAACAATGTGAATGTCATACTGACCCACCTTTGTTTCCTAGCCAGAATTCATCTCCACTTCTTCCTCCTATACTACTGCTGTTTAGCAGGGTCAGCACTCTGGCATCAGCGTTCATTAGGAAAGCAGCGTGGTCCTAATTAGCCAAAGCTAGTTGGATATATGCTGCAATTGTGTAATGTTTCTATTTCAGTGTGCAAGTGAGTTCATGCTGTGTCAGGCCACCGTGCTAATCGCCTAACCCTAGTTTTATTGCCGTGTGCAATGTTGCAATGATGCTGAGGGGAGGCGAGCACATACACTTCATACTGAGGTAGAAGGATAATGGTCACACTGCCATTTAGAGGCTACATGCTATTTTCTCTTTATGTTCGATGGATTCATTTATCATTGGGCTCAGATTTACTCCTCTAGTAAAGTTTGTTCTGGTGCAACATAGGCTTTAGTGTTGAACTGCCAGTAGTAACAAAAACATAAATGTTTTTTTTTTTTTTTTCTCATTTTCCGAAGGACTGCTTACACCTAAGCTGTACAGTGAGGCAATCATGTTTGCCCAGGTCATAAAGAATCAACAAGCACCATAAAAACACCTTACGATGTCTGGGTTTCTGTAGCCAAGCTATTAAACTGTAAAGCCATATTGTAAAAGCCTTGATTGGACTGATAGAGTTGAGGAGAGTGCAGCAAAGATGAAAAGAAACTTTGCTTTGCCATACTTTCATAATCCTCTACTGGGCTTGGTTTTTACCGGTAAGTACACAGGAAGATTCTTTGAATTCCCCGTCTCACACCCTTTCTCTACTTTTGCAGCCAGTGCTTCTAGCTGCACGGATGCTTGTTTGTTGGACATTTGACGTCATCAAGAGTTCAATTAGTTCTTCAAATACACGCCTCCTTAGTTTTGCCATTGCAGTCTGAGAACCCTTTATAGTTTGTACATTGGACTAAATCTGTAGATAAGAAAGAACAGTATGTAGGAATGTGTACTTTTAACCACATCTAGACTCTGACTAGTATCCAGCTCCTTTAGGTGGACTATATTGCATGGTATGATCATACCAGTGGTTTGGATGAACTGCTCCTCTGCCGTTTTCCTTTTGTCCTTCATCTCTTCTATCTATCTTTCTATAATTGTGTCCCAGACCCAGACATGTTCATAAATAAACAGGGTCTTTCCCTCCTCAACCAGACCCAAGCCATGTTTATGTTCAGGCCTGTGCTAGGAAAGGGGGCCATCTGGACCACTGAGCCTGCCTCACCACCTTCTGCTTGAGTTCAGGTGGAATCAAGATGTGCAGCTAGGGTTTGCTTAATAAACTGACACGGGCTTAAGACACACACTCTATGATCTGGGAGATATATTTTTCAGACGTTTTATTGAGGATTAAACAATCCTTGACCTACATTCCACGCATTTTATTGTTTTAGAACATTGCCAGGTGTTTAAAAGGAGGAGAACAAGCCCTGATGGTGTTGTGCTTTAAGGCAAGAAAAGATACAGGGACAAAAGTATTCACAACTATTAAACCTTTTCAGTTTGCCACATTACAAATACAGCTTTACTCTATTTTCTTGATGTCTAACATGGTAGAATAACACAAAGCAATGATTATTCTAAGGTCTAAGGAAAGTAATACATGATTTTGTAATATCTGTATTTTTAAAAGTGTGATGTAAATTTGCATTCAGCCCTTATGTGTCAATATCTTGTAAAATATCTTGCTCATTTGTCTTTGTAGGATAGCTTCAGTTCACTCAGAGTGGATAAAAGTGGTCCATGAAAATAAGTATGCAGTTCTTCCTACAGATTAGGATTTAGTTCCGGACTTTGACTGGGAACATTTTTTTTTCTACAGCCATCTTCCTATTCCCTATCCCAGCTGAAAAAAAACAGTCCCGCAACACAATGCTGCCACCACAATATGATATTTTCTTATTTGAATTAGTAAAACAATTTTAAGCCATGCATTATTTTTCTTCCTCTTTGCAATTAGTATTATAGTAATATAAAGTTTCTGAATGCAAGCCACAGCATATTTCTGCATGTTATAGTTAAATAAATATATTTTTAAATGTATTGCCATGTCACTTTATCCTCTGTCTTAGTGAGATGCACAATATGCCCAAACATGTTTTGTTTTTATAATTACATCAGAGCACAAGTTGTTCTCTTCAGTCAGTGGCAGCTTAATTGTCTTGTTCCTGCAAGCTGTTTGAGAAAGTGAGTGAGATTTGTCAAGACAGACAGTAGAGGAGATTTCTGGTTTATTTACATTAGCTGGATATGGTCTTCTGGTCTTCATTTCATTTGCTCCAGGAGCTGAGCTATTAAAACTAATGAACACTTATTAGCCTGGGCTGGATCCTGAGCTCTTTGCTAAACATCCCTTCTGTAACTGTTTGTTTTACTTCTACCTGATTATTCAAACAGAGCGGTAAAACATGTGGCCAAGCCTTTAGCCCCTGGTCTCTACAGGTTGGCCCATAAATAGTCTGATCCTTGATATGTTCCCAAACTGGAGTGGACTTCTCTTTTTCTTTCCTGGCCATCCTGCAGTGTACAAGTTTTTGCTTTGTCATTGTTTGAAAATCAAATAGTGTTTGCTTTTTTTTTTAATTGTGATAACAGTTGTCTTGTTGTAAGGCTTTGTTGGTGCCTTTGAGCTAGACATCTCTTCCCCAAATGCGTGCTGGACATAGAACCTGTATTTTATCGAGTGTCTTGGTTTTAATTTGTATGTATATTAGAGATGCACCAATCAGAGTCTTATAGCCAGATTTTGATCTATGGTTTAGATACTAATTTAAAAGCATTTTCATTTTTCTTTTGAATATATAACTAACAGCATATGAAATGTCTAATTAATTCTACAATTTCTGCCATTAGCATTCATTCCTTTTATTAGGAGGTGCCTCATGGACTCTAACTGCTATAGATCTCTAAACCTGATGCACATCTTTAGTAGATGCTAAAGCACAAGAAGAATTGTGAGAACATCGTGTAATGGCAGAGAAAGAAAAGTCTTGATAATATGAGGTGATTGTTTATACAATTTCTTGCCTTTTTCACCCATTGGGCATTTATTATGTCGTTTATCATTTCTCGTGATAAGTTACTTCCCATGAGAAGAATCTTGATTTATCTTTGTCATTTTAAATTCCATACAATAATATTGTTTTTAATATAAATATAAATAAAAATAAACACATTTAAAATGACTAAATGCAGGTACTGTGTACATTTTAGTGGCACAAATCACACTTCTTTATATGATTGATGTTTTCAAGAGCAGTATTTGTTTGGCTATGATTGCTGCAAGCAGTTACTCTAATAAAAACAAGTAGTAAATAGTTATTTGTGTCACTTTTATTGTTATCACAATAGTAGCACAAAATATCAAAAATTTTAAATTTATATTGCAAAATATTAAGATATGATTTTATTTTTTCAATTAAGTTTTGTTAGTTCAACAAAACATTTTGAAGGGAGTTGCAATTTGATGTACAGAAAGCTCCTTTTTAATTAGGAAACAACACAGTGACAGTGGACAAGCACCTGCAAGAGCCCGGCATTCTGTTTTGAGCCCAATCTAAAAGCCTACGTGTGTTTCTAGAAGATACAGCTTTATTAAAAAAAAAAAAAAAAAAAGTATTCCTCATTCAGCAAAAATTCTCCTCTAAAGATTATGGTTTGTAAGCACAAGCTAGTAATGCTTCGGTGCACATTTATCTTTATCTGTGCTGTGACTTTAATGCTGCATGTCAGTCTGAACAGTTTCAATAATGCAACGTCAATCATCCCCGTGTGGAATTTCCCAGCTGTGAGAATTGTGTGTTGTTATTTGTTTTACCGTAATTAAATCATGTGAGAAGACATGCCCCTAATACTGTCCTCATGGATGAATACCAATGATGCACCCATCAAAAAGCTGTGAAAATGGAGACAATGACAAGTTCCACCTCTACAGCTCTGTAGAGGAAGCAAGCCAGACTTTTTTTTTAATGAAACCTTATATAGTAAAATTAAAAAGTAGGGCTTCATGTGCTGCTATGTCTGGGTCTAACGCTGTTGTATTACATTTCGCTTAACATGGTATCTTTGCAAAAATCTGTAATTAAATCTAAAGCATGAATGGCCACACCTATAAATCTAGCACCATTATAAAGGCCTGTGCTGGCTTGATATCTGGACTCCACCTACGTCAGTTCTGCAGCTGGCACCCGCTGACTTTGTCCGTGAATGGAACCAGGCTTTAGACTATATCTGTCCCTGTTGTGATTAGTCACTTGTACAGATTTTTGCTCTAAAGTGTTCAGGGGATCTCAAAACAGTATGAAACTTTTCATAACCTCATGTTTTTTTCACAAAAAATCACACATCTTGACAGCTGTTAAGTAAATGAAAGGAAAAGATTAGAACGTTGCACTCTAATGTGGGGAAAACATATCTCACTATTAAAATAGACCCTGGATACCCGTGTAACTTAAGAAGCAGAACGAGAAAATGTGACCATGCAGTGGAAGAATTAAAGACAGACAGTTCTAAAGAAAGCGTTTTTGGTCTTCAGAATGTGTTAATGTAGCTACTGGTGGAGGAAATCCTGAATCCTCACTACAGGGGCCTTCCTCTGTTCTCTTCAGCAGTGAGGGGGCCTCTGAAGTGCCTGATAGCACACCTTTTTCTTGGACCCTTCACAAAGTCTTCCCCTCTCTTTCGGGAAACATCTGAAGATGTATTTTTTTTAACAGGAGGATAAGTGACAGGGGTAATCCTTTGGTGTCCTGCAAGCCCAAGCTGACCCGTTTACTTCCTCTTTGTGTTTTGCTTTCCTCTGCTTTCTTTACCTCCCCCTCTCATCAGATAATCCCCTTTCGCATAGAGCAGTCAATTAAGGGAGCTTAGCTGATAGAAAATGAGACCATTTTGGATGCGAGGAATGTGTGAAAGGATAGTAAATAAAGAAGTGGGTTGTGACTAGCCCTCCAATTGCAGACACAATTGTGAAATTGAGATTTTTTGTGGGATTGGTTTCCAGAAGGATGTTCTTTGTCACAATCGAGGGTTCGGACTCCGACCTTCGAACAGTGGCTTAAAAACTGCCTGAAAATCTTACATCCGCAGCTCCTTTTTTGTTACATAAGTGACTAGATGAGGGATTGTAGACGTCACCATTAGATAATTCTGTAACATTGCTGTGCACTGACCTTAGCATTCCAGAGCTTTCTTATGGAAGCAGAAAAAAGGCAACATGTTGCACGGCACACACAAGTCCACGCATCTGCTTACAAAGATTAGACGTAAATAACTACGATTATGGCCCTGAAAAACAATCTGGTTGAATAAACTTTAGAATAACAGTTTCAAAGCTTCAACCAATGTGTTTTTAATTCAAGAGTATGTGTTTCATTAGACTTTAGAGTAATCCAGGACTTTTATTTTATTATTAGGTAACTTTGAGAAATACTTTCACAGGGGAATAAAACAAATTGAATAGCAGGTCTAAGCTGGCGAGTTTACAAAAGAATATCCCAAGCTCTGGTCATCTCAGGGAGTGCTTTTCAACCCATCGTCTGAAAACAGAAAGAATAAGGCAGTGCAAATCTGAAACACAATGTAGGTTTGCAAACTGTCAAGCCATGCAAGGAAAGCATTTATCACATAAGTGTCTAAAACCACTTGATAACTGGATGAGCTGCCAAGACCCATAGCTCATCTTATCTTGTTTCTCTTAGTAATTCATACTTTGCAAAATAATTTTCTGCTCTGCAAATACGTCTATATACATCTGTGTACAAAACAGGGAGATGTGCTTTGAAACAAACTCCATACTGTGCCACTCGGAGAGGAGAGATGAGGTGAAGGAGAAGGAAGGGTGGGAGGTAATTGCCACATTAAGGAGAAGGAATTCAAAATAAATTTAATCTCCCAATCCCTTTAGCCCTCCCCCTAAGAGTTTTACAGTGTGCATGCTCTGTCTTGTTTTGGGACACAAACAGAGTACGGAAAGGGAAAGACTGAGATGTTTGAGGTTCTGGCAGTCAACTGGCTCCACTAGGATGAACTTTTCTGGGAAGGTTCATGCTGACAATGGCAATTTAATGTGCAAAATCTTAGTAGGTTTTATAGTGGTGGTTGTTCTGTGTATATATGTTCACACTCATTCAGAGGGCTTCTTCTCTTCCAGTACCTTTCCCTAATTGCAATTCCTTGATTTCTGACAAGTTGTGAATTTGTATGTAACATTTACAGATTTTAAGATAAGACATGATGACTGGATGCTTTATGAAATACAAATTCTCCCTTTTGGCGACATTTTTCTACCCACTTATCCTTTATTATGATTGCCCAAAGTGAGAGATTTTCTGTCTTGTAAGAGGCAGAGGCATTGTTGGACCCCTGTCACTATGCTTTTTTAGGCAGCCTGTCAGGAGTACATATGTTATGCTCTACTTTTATATGTAATCATTCCTTCTTCGACAGCACTGTTAACTTTTTGCATGCTGAGGCAGGAATTCAGCTCAGAGTCCTGCTGGCTCAGTCACAGCAATCATAGACATTGAAGTTAAGGCCTTCATAACAACCAAAGCTCTGCATATCTATTACCAAAGGTAAAATAGAATTTATTTCTCACAGGCTGTGAATATTTTTTTCCTGCAGTTATTCTTTTTGTTAGCCTAGTTTTTAATCAGTCTAAAGCAAAGTTTTTGATCTTTCATTACCTTAGAGCAAACTAGCTAACTAACAAAGCTGTTTGTCTTCTCACTCCTTACCACGTTCACTATCATGTTTTACTAATGGTTAGAAATGTGCACACTTCTGGACAATTTTGATTACAAATGGTGATCTTTCTGGTGGAAGTCCTTACATGCTGAAGGACAACTTTTGCATTAAGGTATATTAAAATTCGGAGATGCTAACAAGTCATTTTTGTCACATTCAAGCCAAGTCTCTAGTCTTTAAAAATAATAAAAATAGGTTAAATCCTCAATAAATCAATCACAAAGTGTTTTTATTCAGAAGAAACACACATCTCATTGCAGTGACCCGGGCTTAAGGAAAAATAAATAGATGTCTCAGGCAAGTTAGTTTTATTTCGAAATCTGGTTGATATCTTTGGAAAAAATAAATAAAAAGAGAGTCTCTCCTAGTTTTTTTTAAATCTTTTTTAAGTAGTCTGGTGTTGTTTGATTATTGGGTTGAAATATGTTTCCTGTAGTAATGAAGAAATGTCACCCTAACCTCCTGCCACAATATAGAAGGATTGACAGGGTGATTGCAGAAGATTGTCTTTGCCATGTCCCGACCATCTCATTAGAAAAACACCCGCCTGGATTTTAGGGCGCTGACAGGCTGATTCTGTGTGATGTGTTTTGCCTCTCGCACTGACATGCCGTTCCCCCGGCTGCCACGGTGAACACTGCGCTCTGTGTTGATGGGGACGGCAGGCGAACAGATCACGTTTCCAGCAGAAGCAGGAAGTGAGAATTGGAGGGTTCCTGCTACCAGGCCCCCTTCTTTCCTTCAAGTCCTACATGGAGTCAAACTGAAACCATGTGTGCTCTTACCCTGTGGATCTGTGAGCACAGCCGGCCTCATGGCCTGGTTGACTGGTTGGCAAGGGATATGGACTTCCTAACAACATGTGATTTCAGGAAACATTCTTTCCCTCCCTCTTGCCATTGTTATTTGAATCCCCCCACCTCTTTGTAACTCTATTGGGGTCTCTTTGGGGAAGTGGTAAGTGATTCCTCTCTGTGTCAGGACTCTTGAGATGCATGCTCCCTCCCTTCCTGAGCTTTCAGTCAGGGTTAGGCGCACGATGGATGTGATTGGGGAAGTACAGTAGTGTGTCCCCAGGGTCACAGGTCATTTCCCGCTGCCATGGGTTAACTAGGGCCAGATTAAGAGAAATGTCTTAAACTCACAATGACAAGAGAGGAGTTCAACCTTGTTTGTGTATAGCTAAATTCATCAATGAGAATTGGAAAATGCTATATTTTATAGTAGACCCTTGCAGTGCTGGACAAAATAAATAATATCTTTTTAGTCCACATCTAATATCCCTTCTTGTTTATTTGAATTCTGGTTTTGCTGCACTGAACCTTCCTCTAACCAATAAAACTGTGCATAATGCCATCCATTACAATATTTTAGTCAGTTGTAACATGCTCAGACTTGGGAATACCCCTGGGATAAGGTATTTATGTTGATGGAAAGTGAGGGTGTATGAGGTTTATGATTCTGTGAAATACCCGTCTTTTCTTTCAATCCATCTAATGCAAAATGGCTGTTTACAGAAAACACTCACTGATGAAGGGATAATCTGTGAAAATATGTATTTCTTTGGCTCAGGCATTGTGCCTCAAAGAGTTCTGTTGATTTTCTGAAGAAATACCCTTTAAACCTGTGGGTAAAACTGACTTTAAAAAGTTTCAAAAGTTAGACAAAATACATGCATGTTGTGCTGGTTCGTCAGCTTTAGGGGTTGCTTCTTTCTTTTTCCCTCTCCTCTATCTATTGTGAAAGTCAGCTCTGAAAACCTACCATCCCCACTCCAGAAACCAATTTTTTCCCAATGAGACATGCATTGTCGGGACACCTGTGGGCTGCCATTTCCATTGACGGGGGCTGGGGGTTGAGGGATGGGGGTGTGGCAGCAGTACGGGCTTTTAATCAAGACGCGTTGACTAATCACCCAAGGATTAGCCTCTTAGACAAGGCCTCTTTCATTCTGATACTTCGCACAGTGTAAAAACTCATGGATACGATAGGAGTTGTGGATTTTTTAGGGGGATGAAGGAGTGCAGATGGCATACTGTGCCAGGGTGTGCTTTGTTTGATCCTGCTTGAGCCCATATCACCCATACATGTCTTGAGGCCGAGTCCACTTCTTTAGCTAGAAGACTGCTCTGCATATTTCTCACAGCAGTCAGATATGATGGTGCAATCACTGATGTTTATTACCCAACTATAGCCATAAGAAATCTAGAACGGGGTTTTGTTTTTGAGCAACCAAAGCCTTTGTGCCATCACTTGTGCTCTTGTGCATCTGTGTGCTGGCACCCTCTGACAAAGATTGAGTTTAGCATCCCATGAATTGTTTGTTTAAGTGTTTTTGCGAGTGGGCTGTGGACCTGTATATTGTTGCATGTAAATGAAGCAAGGAGACACTGTTAGGGCTCTGTGGCAAAATTCAGACCTGATGTTGCCCAGGCCCCTCTGGTGTGTATTTTAGTGTCTGATGAGGTAATTCATAATATGCAGTACACACACTTGGCCATGAGCAGCAAAGCACAGGCAGAAGCAAGTTGTAGGCCCAGATGTAACGCTGAAAGAGAGAAATAAACTTCACATTGCTCAATACCAGGTGTTGGGTGATTGGTGCAAAATTTACAAGGCAAAGTAGTAATTGATCACTTTTTATTGGTCTACCCTGGGAGAGTTTTTAGTTGCTAATATGAGGAGGAAAATGCAAATAAGATATTTACTTTCAGTAGTATGTAAATTTTCCCTTGAACAATGTTTAACTAACCATTATATGGCAGAAGTTAGAGCAAATTTGATTAGTTGAGATGTTTCAGATTTTTGTACAACTTTGAGCCTCAAAAAGAGGCATGACTATAGGTCTCAAATAATACAATATCAGGCTTGTGCCTAAACAGATGAAGGTCAAGATCAGCGTCTTTTGATAAACCAGAAATATCCTGCAAATTTGTTTGGTTATGAGACTGATGAGACTAAAGTATTGATTTAAAAGCATATGATTATGCAGCTTATCACCACCCCACAAGTCGGTCAAGATACATTCAGTCAGTTTCCCATGTTATCCCATGTATAAGCACCAAAGAGTTTTTTATTTGCACACTGAGCCTCAAAAGCTTGTCAGTTTCAGATTTCACACTCCTATCAGACTTACCTGCTACACACTTAACCATCTCTGAATAGAGCATGTAGAAAGAACAAGCAGAGGCAACTCTTGTAACATGACAAAAGGACAAATTAGGGCAAACATTACCAGGATTTGTGTCATTTTCAAAAGCTTCTGTAGTGGTAGCACGTTCCTGAGGTCTTCTTTTGTTCATTTGATTAACCATGAATTAAGGGTGTGTTTGAATTGGGTCTCTTTAAACTGGTAGGCTGTCAGGAGATTTCGCATGGTGTCCGATTTGTCACAGTGGAACCTCTTTGTTACTGTGTGGCAGGTGAGTAGAGAGTACAGTGTGCATTGTCAGTCATGTTTACTTACAGTTTTAACTGTGTGTGCTCTCAAGTATCTCTGGCTCAAGCAAACATTGGATTTAGAAATATACAAAAAGAAGGAATTACACTTTTTTGTTCAGGTCCTGTAATTATAATCTGCTACTTGAGACTATTGGAAAGCTTATTTCCTTAGCTGAGTTACTCCAGCTATTGAGAATAGATTACATTTCTGTATACAGTGAGCAATAATGACGCCTGTTTTTTGTCTCTCCACAGCAGCAGCCTGAAAGTAACCACCAACCTTGCTTTGGAGGTGGTGCGTTGTTTTACTCATCCTGTGTGGAAATAATAACAAAGGAAATAAATTAAATATCACTAAAGCATTTGCGGTTAGAGAGATAGAAAGGTGAGACACAATTTACAGAGAATGGGAGGTGCAAGAAAGAAGCTTGGCTGCAGATCCTGAATAAGTATGTGTGTCTGTTTATATATGCGTGTGCGTGTGTGTGTGTGTGTTAAGAGGCTGTAGTTATAAAGCACAGTGCTGGGAACTAAGTGTTTGGCCCTCCAGGTGTGTGTGCCGGTGGTTGTTGGGGCTTGTGAGGCCTGCTGCGGAGGCGGCTACGTGACAGCCGTAATGATAGGTTTTGGCTGGTGAAGGCATGAGTGTGTGTGTATGTGTCGCTGAGGGCAAGTGTATACTTGGCTTTAGCTGACAAAGACATTCACACACATTTACACACAACAGAACGAAGACGGTCAACAATGGGCTGCGTATCATTCTCACATCCCACACAGCACAAGCAATTAGATGCCCGATATCAAAACGAGTGAGTACTTGCTGAGTTCTACAAGTCGGGGTCAGATAATCCTCAACCAACCAGTTCTGTAGAAAATAAAAACGCTCAGCTAAGTTGACAAAAGGGTCAAATGGAGGTTGAACTGTAATTTGACAGAAAGTGCGTCGGGTACCTCCTGTCAGTCGCCTTCCTGATCATTCAACAAGATAATCTGCATCTGCTCTTCTGGGAGCATTTGAACCAAAGTGAAACAACTCAATCATTCAGACGGTTATTGGTTTTCTTTTAAATAACGAGGATGACTCAATCATAGCGATGTGCAACAAGTTGGACAGAGGCCCTCTGATGGAGCTTAATATTTCAGGTCTTTGTTTTATTTTCTTCAAAGTAAAAGAAAAATAAATTACAAGGATTGAAAATATGCAAAAAGAAAATGATTCCTTGCTATCCAGAATCCAAACTAAAACACTTCAATAATTTACATTTACCTTCTACATTTAAAGACTCTGTGTCTATTAATCTATTTACCAATGCTAAACAAACTGTTTTATACCCATATTTAGATATTTTTAATGAATTCCTGCATGAAATAAGTTTGCTAAATAAAATTTGCTGAAATATAGTATACAATGCAAATATTTTCTTCTTTTTATATAATTTATTGGAGTCACATAACTACATTTTCTATGGAGGGCTATGAGCATGTGCTTCAAATTGTCAAAGAGTGGTAAAGCGTACTTCTGAGTGGAAATAGTTTGAAATAGTTGGCTATGAATGATAGTGTATTTAGATAGCTTATGTATTGTACTTTAGGAGCTAAACCTCAGTGAATGTAACAATGTACCGGAACAATTTCTGCTCTATCATCTCTTCAGTCAGCATCTCAGACGGAAACTTAAAATCGGATCCATTCATTTCTAAATTAGCTTTGTGGAGGGGGTTTTGTCAGAAGCTGTAACTGGAGCTCATTAAAGGGGATATTTACTTTTCTTCTGGTACTCATGTATGATAGTAATATTTCTGCCTGACAAAGATGCTCATTGTTGTGGCTTGTGACAGGGCCTTGGGTCTCGGGGAAGCAGATCCGACCGTGGCTCTTCGTCCTCCACACAACAAAGCTCTGAGGAGGACCTTTATTTTATTTTATTTTTTTTACCGGCAAATTCAGCCATTGTCTGACCGCCCTTCCCGCATCCGTTTTGCCCGTTTGAATTTGTCTATTTTGTGATACCGCAAAATGCTAAAAGGCGCATACACGAAAAAAAGAGCAAGAGGAAGAGAGACAACAGACAAGCTATTGTCTTGCCTTGCATAGAACATCCCTAGAACTGCTTATGTCACCATGTCTGATCCTAAAATTTGATTTGCAGGTTTTAAGGCAGTTGAACTGGAAGTGCTTAATGTCAAGATGACTCTTTAACATGTCACGTACCTTCTAAAAGTGAGATGCACTGAGATAATGACACATACAACAAATGATTTTCAGACAGTCCTGTTGAAAATGGCAACATTCCACAATTTGCCAAAGGGGAAATTAATAAAAATCCTAGCCGTTGACAGAGAAACAGTGGGAAACCAGTTATTTGGTTTGGAGGCTTTTGTCCATAAAGATCAGGAATTATTATCAGGTTCTTGTGAGATTATTCTCATAATAGACTTTCTATTTGAATATGACTCCACTGGGCTGAGATCAAAGACATGAATAGGATATTTCCTGCTGTCTTGGTGCTTATGGCTTGTTCAAAGAAATCCAACTGTTGACGGCAGCTGTTCTTCTCAGAAGCTCTGACTTTGTCTTATAGAAGCTGCTGCTTAGTTGGTCCCACAGCAGTACTTGGATATACACCTCACCCCCTATGAACAGTGTTCAAAAAAGCTTCACAGAGAGATACCAGAGCTTCTTTCTCTGGTACTTGTTTCTTCTCATTGCATTTCTTTTCCCACTCACCAGACAACAGTTCTTAGCGGCAGTATCGGTGGATATATTTGTGATTTACTTTTCTCTCTCTCTCTTTCTTCTTGGCAGAAGAACAATGCTTTAGTTTAGACAGTGCATTCCTGATTGTTGACACACTGTGGTATGGAGAGGGATTAGTGAGAGCTTTGGCTTTTTGATTCCTCTGCCTTGGCTCATGAGCAACACCTGGATGTATCCATGACAACGGACATTACAATGAACTGCAACTTGCCTCCAACCGGTTCGACAGAGAGTCCTTTGCCCAGCTTCTGCAAGGAGGGTCACTTAAAGCTACAATATCTAACTTTTATAAAAAAAAAGGTGTTTTTTCATATTGTGACAGGATGTATGAGACAGATCTATGAAAAAAATCAAGCTTTTCCACCTCCTCCCTGAGCTATATTGCAATCTGCAAAATGCACCACTTCCGATCAAAAGCAAACAATCAGAGCTGCGAAAAAGGTCTTAGTACTGTCAATCATGCTCGTGTATGCACTGCTCAATGTACTAATACAGGAGACACAGTTTACCCTTGTAGGAAATTTGTTTGTCCACCGTCATCAGTGACTATGCTAACTAGCCTGACCATTCATGACAGGTTTTACTTTCTGGAAGGAGCTGTGCCATAGCAAAATGCCCAGGGGAGATTGAGTAGAGAATACACAAGCACGATTGACAGCGCCAAGGCGCCATCCTATCTCTGATCGGTTGTTTCTGACCAAGTGTGTATTTCTGCATTTAGTACTGGGAGCTCTGGGAGAAGGCCCAAGAGATTTATTTTTCACATAATATCTGTCATGTCAAAGAGATAATTTTAACAATTGTGTAAGAAACATTTTTAAATAAAAATCACATACTGTAGCTTTAAGAGTCAAAGATTAAAACTTTTGTTTGAAAGGCATTTTTATTCATTTACATTCTTAAAATGTGTCTTTCCTCCCACCCCAAACAAGAATAGTTTTATTGGGTGTAGATAATGTTTTAACATTTTTTGAGCAAGAACCTTCCTGTTGTGTCAAAACCGATAACCCATGTTTGGCGAACCCATATGTGTTCTGAGTGAGATTGTGTGATTGCCTAAACTGAGGCATGATTGTTCACTAACATGTAGACTGCTGAGAGTCTCGCAATGAGATGCTCTTCAATCTTATCAACAGGAGCCCATAAGGCCCATATCAAGAATTCAGAAGATCACTTCCTCTGACATCACTACCTGCAGAGTCTGTGCCGATTCTCAGGAATCTACTCTTTCCTCTTGCAAACATTCATTCATCAACCTTGATGATCTTAGATTTCAATATTTCAATTGTTATTTCAATTTCTTCTGACTAGAATAATGGTTTTGGAGTTCAGGTTTGAATTGGGATTAGGAGAGCCAACGATTAAGGTCATGCATAGCAAGGAGGCTTTCCAACCTCAACGAGTTCTTCACCAAAGAGAGGAAACAATAAAATACTTCGATTAACAGAAATAAACAAAATGTGAGTTTTATAATTGTAATTGTACATTACTTATCATTGAACACAGTAAATATCCTCTAACGTAAATAAAAATTTAAATCATACAACTTTAGAAGTGCTTACTTAGAAAATCAATGTTACTAGGCATATGCTGATTTTGATAAGATACTAATTCAGATTAGCATTACCATTAGCTGTGTGAGCAATAGCAGAAGCGTTGGATAAGTTGTGAACAACAGTACCTTTCACTAGCTTACATTAAGGTGGTGTAATTTGCTGACCAAACTGCTGACTAGACAGAACCTCATAAGATTTATAACTGGTCTTTAAGTATAGTTGCCTTTCCACCACCGTAACGGCTTCTATGGTGTTCGCTATGACTCAGGTCTAGTCTGACTTTACAGGAAGAGTCTGTTTAAATTCTAAATGCTGCGTTGTGTGCTGAAATATGGCTTTTAATGTTAATTCTGCACAAAAAAGCATTTAGCCTGTGTTTAAATTAAAGCGGTATTTGTTTGGTATGCATGGTTAGTATTGCTGTGCGTCCACACCTCTATCATTTACCAATTCCAAATTTTAGGTGAATTATAATTTAAAATAGCTGATGTAATAAAGAATAATAAATGGTAGGATATTCGTGTATTTAGTGCTAATATAATCTACACAGGAATATAGCATACAAAGCTACCTTTTATTCCCATTTGCTTTAGATTTTCTACTATTTGTAAGATGGTAAGGAATGTATTTTGTACATTTGACTACCCTTTTGTTCGTGTAGAAGGTATGTTTTGTGGCAAGCCAGAGGACAGAATATGCCGAATGGGAAAAACCCATCAGCTTTATGCCTGTCTGAGTCACTCAACGTTTCCATCTTGCTCACTGTTCATTCACCAGGTATTTATTGTGAAATAATGATTTCCACTGATGCCTGTATTGAAAACGTTCACAGGTGTTACTACCTAATTCATTTTTCATGAGTAGAGGCATTCCAGGGAAAATTATTGTCTTATTGAGTTTCTCAGTTGTTAATAAAAATAATTATTGAAAGTCTAATCCAGTGGAACTCCGGATACAAAATTAACTTGTTTCAATAGGCAGTTTACTCTATGATGGACTGGAAACCTGTTTAGTGTGTACCACGCCTCACATCCAATGTTGACTATAATACAACCTGAAGAAGTAACATGTGGAGAATCATACATACAATCAAGTATATGATTCTGCACATAATTGAGGAAAATTGTTAATTGGGGAAGTCATGTGCTGCTTGTTTTTGAAAAAATTCAGATTCTGATGCATTCGTACTGCTGCTTTGGAAATGCTAACCAGTAGAGTGTTAAGTAGAATTGTGTCTGGGTTTTTCAGCTTCCTACACTGCATTTTCTTTTGAATAGTTTAGATATGTTGAATGTTAAACATCCTGGAATAGGCATATTTTCTGCAAATAACTGGAATTATGTTTTACAGAAAAATCCACAGATAGGTAAATTTGCAAATATTGAGCTGTGAATAGGTAGAGGTCCATATATAAAGCCAAGTTGTCACTCTGTGGAAATGATTTTAAGCAAAGTTTATATCAATAGTTTGTATCAAGAAACTTTAATTGATAGTCACAAGTCATCTTGTTTTTGATTTTTTTTTCTCTAAACTTTTTGATTTGGGTTTAATATTAATAAATGAAGATTGTTAAGCAGGGTTAGTTTAAGAGGAGGGAAACATATCTATGTTAAATTAACAAGTCCTGGTCTGTAAAAAACAAACATGCAAAATTCAAACCAGGATGTCATTCCGAACATGACAGCAGGTAGGTTGGGTTTCTTCTAAATTTAGCACATAATTTGCAAAACCCCGAAGGTAAATCAACTATTCTTCCTGATAGCAGGCATATCAGTCAGACATGTTTACAATTGGAAGTGTGGGATGAATGGAATTTAGTGAAACTGTACATTTTACCTCATCAGGAGTTCACAGGTGGCTTTTTTGGCATAGACTCTTGATTTACACAGTCAAACACTAACACCTGTTTGATAGCAATCAAACAGCAACCACAGGCACATGTGAGTCCATTGGCTGGTGGTGTTTTTAGTGTCAAGTTAGATCCTGCTTGCTTGTTTGTAGGACTTGCAGAACGTTTGGCCGGTTTGGTTATGTGTGTTTTTGTTATGTGACTTGCATGGATAAATGAGAAAATCATCTGTATTCTACAAGGTTGAATTTCTGAGCCTTTTTTTTCCTTCAGTCTAATTGATTTTTTTAGCCCTGTCATGCCAATGAGGAAGTATTTTTGGGACAACTCGTCCCGGTGTAGGCATTGAGGTGTTTGCTATGGAAATAAACAAAATTCCTCTGTCCATAATGAAGTGTAGCAGGCATTAACTGTGGCCCTATGAAGGGCAGGGTGCAGCGTGGGAAGTTTGGTGAGCTTCCTGACCCCACGTACCACCACAGCACATTGCCCTTCATCACGTGATAAAGGAATGCTCCTCATCTTTTGTTTTAACATCCACTGCACTCTCGGAGTTGAGAGCAGTTTTGCATACTATAGAGTGATCACTAGCTTGGCATCTTGCCTCCCCATTCTCTTCTTGAATTATTCTCAAACAGGATTTGTGGGAAGCTCTCTCCTGCATCTTTTAAATCACTTCAAGCGCTACTGAAGGCTTTTTTTTTTTGTACTCAAAGCGGGCACCAATCTAATGGCATCATTTGAACCTGCTCAGATCCAGAGAATCAACCCCTCTTTTTTTCTGTGCTTAGGGTTTTTTTTTTTTTTGAGCAGGGGAAAACAAAAGGTTGGCTCAGTGAAGCGCATCTCGGCTTGCGAGCTGAATAGAGGGGCCCCTTTCATGGCTGTTTATGAGCTCCCCTCTTCAAAAACACACATACAAATCACATCCAGTTCTCCCAGTAGCTCCCTCCGAAACAAGGATGATTGCACCAAGGGAAGAGGAATGGTCCAAAATTTTATGGAGCCTCTCTTTGCTTCTCTGTCCCAGTTGGTATATACCTGCATTAGCCAAACTGTTTTGATATGTTTCTGCATGATTATATTTTAATTTTCTTATGTAAAAACAAGCTTGACCTTTTGCCTTGTATAAGATATTAAATTTTATTGATTTAAGAAGATAAATTGTTATTTTAATAAAGAAAGAAACAGTTTGCAAGTGGATGAATTTATTAGCTAACATATGAGTCCCTAAGTCTGCAACTAATGATCACTAACAGTGAATTCTTTTCATTTTATTTCTTGATTCCAATCACCAATCAATTTCGATCACTATTTCTTAAACAAATCACCTCTCATATCACAGTAATTCAGTTGACAATAAAACATTTAAACAGTTTGTGAGAATTGTTGAAATTTGGCCTTTCGCCATTTGTTTCTTCAATTTCATAGCCACATATTTACTTCCTATGTCTGTTTTGTGTTTGTAAGCAAATCATTTCTTACAAACACAAAATGTTTGAACTGTGACATATTAGTTAATTTCCCATGCAGATAAATATTTTTGATTAATATGTGATTATAACATTTATTAAATCTAACATAATTAAATTTATCTTCCCAAGACTTTTTCAGTTGAGTTTGTGTTTGATTCTTGTTGCTGGTTATGAAATGTAAGGTATTCCGACCTCCGACTAAACCAAAATAGCTCTTAGCAATCTCCTGTCCTGTAGATATTGTTTATTGTGGCAATTTACCCGTATTTTCCTACAGTGTTGGTAGATCATAGAAAATGACTTGCTTGTTGAAGTGGGGCAGTAAAGACAGGATTACAATATTTTTTATTAAAAATTATTGCCATAAAAGTCTAATGCAACTTAACAATAATTAAAATTAGAACATTGTATCGTTTTCAGAAGTAAAACTTTCCTGGTTTGTATTTTGAAGTAAGTCAAAGGTTTTTAGCACTGCCCTTCATCACGTGACAAAGGAATGCTCCTCATCTTTTGTTTTAAAATCCAGCGCACTCTCGGAGTACAAAGATCACAAAGATCATTTACCTTTGCTATACCGAAATTCTAAATGATTGTCAATAGTTCAAGGTTTTTGAGTTTTCATCTTGAAATATAGTTTCAAGTGCAGTGTCCTCTTTTGTTTTTCTGTTATTCTTTCTATAAATGCACCAAATATTTTGTACATCTGGACTGCGGGTAGAAATGCATGTAAAAACTTACCCTGTCCTGCTAAATTAAGCAAATAATTTTCTAAAATAGCTATTGTAGTTACAGCTTACCCCTGTATAACATAATAGATGCCACCACAGACTATTGAACCTTTATGATTTCTCGAAACACTAAACTGAACTTAAAATCCTGGTTTAAATGAGGAGCCACCAAGTAATCAACTATGTCTGATCATCTGAAAACAAGTAATACTCATAATTGTTATAAACAAAATTAAGACTAGGATGATCTTTGCAAATATAATTGTCATTATATATCCATGTTTATTGATAACAGTAATTAAGCCAGGAGTCAACAGACATTTCTATCTCAGTGATGTTCTGTGTGTCCCTGTTGCTCTGTGTGATGCTGTCTTGTACAGGATGTTATTTATTCGTCTTATACTTCTTGTCTAATGCTGATTGGCAAACAACTTCATGGAGCATTACCTCTTGGTAAGGAGTGTGAACAAAATGTCCCCACCAACCCCCAAAAAACAAACATTATAAAAATATAGAATATGGCCTGGTAACTTTTACGTTAATAGAACTTAATCGGTATTTCTCCTTTCTCTTTCTGCCATTGTCCCTGCTTAAGACACTCTTGGGCCTTCTAAAAGTCCTCCTTTGTACTTGCAGATATTCTAATATTTTTCTCAAAATGATGTCACTAGGAGCTACTTTTAGTCTTAGGTTTCTTGTGCATTTGGTTAACTGCATGAGAAACAGAATGACTCTGGGTCAACCAAAAATAAACTATCAAAGTTTTATATGTGATCTTTTCTTTTTCTTTTCTTTTTTTTTTTTTTTTGGAGGGTGTGAGGGGAAGATTTACAAGCATTACATTTTTGGAAGACAGATCGAGGCCCTAGTTTTAACGGCCTGAAAGTATCTCTTTTGATTTTTGGTGATAAGTTACGACGACCTATTCTGTGATGCTACCTTAACTCATAATCATTCCAGCTCCAGATATACCAAAGTGAAGGTTTATAGACAAACTTGATAATGTGACTGTGAAAAATAAAAAAAACAGTACATACTTGCCTCTCTCTGTTTGTCAGAGACGGCCACAGGGCTGACCTTCTATTGACAAATGAAAAGTCACCTAAACTTGAAGGAGCTCTCCCCTCAACTACTTTTTTCCATTCCGTGTCACATCTTGTTGAACGGGTACAAGGTTTGACAGACAGTTGGAATGCTAGCTGATAGATCGGTTTTGTAATGCTGGCCCATTCTTTGGGTGTTCTTAAGCAAACAGAGCGGTGCTACATCCTGTTTTTTATGGGTTTCTCACGTCACTGTTCAAACTCTCAAACAGGCTAGTCCCCGAGTTTTGGAGAGCAAACACCGCTCTAATACTTCACCAATCTGACCTTCTACTAACTTGATACACACAAATAGACAAACATGCACACACCTTTACACGGCTCTATCCAAGAGGGTGGGAAAATTGTAAACTTTTATCTAGAATTAGCTGTGCTGACACAATTAATGCACATAGTATTTTTTTGCTTTATTGACACAAGTTCTGAACCAGTGTTTACAGCCCAAAACCATTCAGCGTGGAATTTTTTAATTCACCTTAATGAATGTGTTTTTATTGTCTTCATGTGTGGCAAAAGCAATGTTTTCTTAGCGAACCGCAGCTCTTATAAACATTAGGGGTGGGTGCTGTATGTCATTTTTAAGTAACACATGAGTGCAGTGTTTTGGCTCCAAACTTTATTAAAAGTGGTGCCCTTGTGTGCATGGGTCAAATGCTTGGAAAACCTGGTGGGAAATTTGTGGGAAAACTTGAATGCATTTAAAATGATGGATTCTCAAGTGCTCCCCTTATTCTTCCAAAATGCAATGAAATTTTGTAGAGACTCTTTTTATTAAATGGCACAGAAAATATAAAGGAAACATGCAGCTCTCCTGGGCTGCATGCAGAATGCTGCATTTCTCAGGCTTATTTGCTTTATGGAAAGAAGTTTGGTGTCTGGGCTTGAACAATACTGTCGAACTCTGTGCATGTTTTTTCTTTTTTTCTTTTATTCAAACATAAAAGAACAAAAAAAAAAACACCTACTGCTTTTATAGATCCTGCTGTAATCCTGTCTTTATTGTCCCTTTTCCTCTCTTCTCTCCCCCTGATATACAAGGCATTCCTTTGTGGTTGTGTAACATGATTTGGGGCAAACAGTTAGAAAAACCGAGACGTGAGTGAAAGCAAAGAGATCGAGGGGGTAAACACCCTGTCATGCTGGGCTTGATGCACGGCGGTGCGCTCGTATTTTTGAGCCCGGTTTCAACAGCAATGGGTAGCTGGCTTATCATCAGCCTGTTCAGCTTTTTTTTCTGTCACGCGTGGCCTGCCTTAATCTCTCCCGTGTACTGTAAACCGCACCTAATAACCCTCCGCGCGATTAAAGCAAACATCTTAATAACAGCCTGCCTCATTATCAGCTCGCATTGGGAAAAACGAGTGGTTAAGCCTGAGCTTTGCAATGTGGGCTCATAGGGAGGCCAGAAAACGAGATAACCTGCTTACTTAGTGCCTCCCATTGAGAAAATAAAAAAAAAAATACGGCTATGCTTTTTTTTCTTTTTCAGAATGTGGAAAATTATTTGCATTGAATCTTCTTATTAGGAGTAAGTTTTTCGAGGTTATAGAGAGACTGAGCACAAAAGCCAGAGAGTTGCAGAACTGAAAGTAACATGTCGCTCTAGAGGGTGCTGTTTACTGAGAAAACAGCTTATCACTCCTGCAGTTCTCCTTCAAATGCCTGCTGTCTTTTGCTTTCTAAAACCAATATATTAGACATCTGAACATATTTACCTGATCCTGAATAAAGCAAAGGTTACTACTAAAGTTTACTCAATTCTATCTTTAATCCAAGAAAAACAAGTTAAAATAAGTGTAAGTTCCAGCAAGATTTATTCAAGAGAAGATGTTCCACTCTGCCCGTGAATTTGTGGCGTTGTGTTGTGCGAGGCATTTTTGACACATCATTAGCCGTTGTAATCACACTGTTTCCTTCTTGTGTGTGTATTTGTGCGTGTCCCAAGTCACACACAGGCATAAAGATGTTTACACAAGTTTCACACAGCCAGTAAGAGCAGATGATGAGCTGCCATTCAGACCTATGCTGGCTCAATGTTCACAGAGAAGAATGTATCTGCGGAGATGGCTACACCTGTGCCGTCTGTGATCTCCTGCGGCGAATTGCAGGGTGTAATCCCTAACATCGCTTGTGTTTATGCTTGTGTTTTAGTTACAGGCCTGACTCCCGCTTGCTTTTGAGCTTATCTGGGACCTTTGTTACAATTAGTCATTACCTTGATTCCAGGAGCATTCTCCTCATCCTCCTGCTGTACATGCTTACAGTAGTCATATCCTTTGAACCTTTAGACACTTTTGTTTTCCAATTGCAATTTGTTCGGAGGTTTTGAGGAGATCTCATCTTCTTGGGAGACCTTCTGAATGTCAAAACTTTCCACCTGCTTGTGTAAAATTCAGGTCTTTCTTTCAACATCAACTTTTGTCTTGCACTGTACTATAAAGATCGGATTTGTGAAGATCCAAAGGACTTGTTGCCAAACTGAAGCTGTGGATCACAGTAGCTCCATCAGGTCCTCTGTTCTCCTTGCTCAATTGAACAGTTCCATGTGTGATGTACAGAGGCTTGGTTATTGTTTTATAAGCTAACTCTGATTTAAACTTCTCAACAACAAAATGTGAACATTTACAGAAGCATGAATATTAAGGCATTGTAACATTTGAGAATAAACTTAACTCAGATGGTCAAACTGGTCGTCCTCCAAATGTTTTCGTTTTGTAAAACGAAATTCCGTTCTAAATATAGAACACAGTAAACAACTTTTCTCATGCCTTGGCTTTCCACAACAGGATCATTTATAGGAGCCTTTATTTTGGAACTGTTTCCTTATGTACTGACTATTTGAGGAGGCCCGTTTTTTCTTGCTTTATATGGTTCTTATTTCGTCATTAGTGACGGTAGCACCACCATTGAGGTCATAAACAGGGAGGAGAAACTTTCAATGCCAGATTGAACTCACTTTTTATTTTAGTAAATATGCTAAATATAGAGTATAGCCACTGCCAGAAGTTTGTTCCAAAGTTACTGAATGACACACCTTTCGAGAAATGACTCTTCACAAGTTCACATCTGCTATTATTATCATAATCCCAGTCTCCCTCCTTATTTTTGTTCCGTTCTTCTCTCCCTCTCTCTGAAAGACGCACAGTAGTTGTCCTGTTTTCTGTCTTAAAATGTTTTGCGTAGATTATAATTAAGAGTAGCTTTATTCAAAGTGAAGGAACAGCATGCTTCAGCCCTCAGCTCTGACGTGGGTGGAAGTGAAGAACCAGTAAAAGGTCCTCATTGCTTACACACCCTTTGTATGGCAGGGCACTGTTGTAATGGTGGCATTTCAACCCTTCAGACTTAGCCAGGCAATTAGATAACATGAGAGTTGCCACTCTTGTGAGTTAACCCAGCTGTGACAGTGCATGAAGCTACAAAAAGAAAACCACTCCTGACCAAGAACAATTACAACACTACGTAAAGTTTGGCCCAGTTTGAGAAGAGTATTGAAGTCTTATGTGTGTTTTTTTTTTTTTTTTTTCTTTTAGGATGATGTGATCCATCCGTCTCTCATCTGGTTTTTCTCTCACTGATTTGTCATGGACGGCACTACACACTGCTGTTCAGTGGTCAGTGTTTTGGAAACGAATTCTGCAGACTTTGAATCCCTTTTTTCATTTGTACCCCATATTATTCAATTTCACCTAGGGATTAATAAAATAGTTCTAACTTTGACTGTTACAGGCTTTGACTCTGTTTCTCCTAAAGTAACCCAGCTCAGTAAAGTTAAGATATAAAAGATATACCTGCAAAGTTTGACAAAAATACCTGCATTCTCTTACCTGTTTATAAAAGTAAAGCAGATCTAAAATAATCTGAGTATAAAGCTGCTTTAGTGTAATATTTCCATTAGTTTGAGTAGAAACGTCATTTTGCAGTTACTAAAGAAATGAAAAAAAATTCCAGAGTGGTGGAACACTGATGGACTGTCTGTTTTAGCTGATTAAAGCAATTTGAAACAATTAAGTTGAAAGTATTTGCAACATTTGTTTGGCTATTTTCTCAGCCAATGAACATGTTCCTAAGCCAACACTGTCTCCAATGTTTCAAAAGTTTAGTCCACTCTTGAGCCTCAGAGCAGACTGATAGTCGCATCTGATCTCGTGATTACCATAGTTACCTGACATTTTTCAGCTGAGAAAACCATAATACACTTGACAACTGTGTCTGTCTCTTGAATGTACAGTGTTCAAATCAGATAAGAAGCATTAGGGTAATAGTTCATTACGCAGAGAATGTTCAGTTTGTGTTATTTTAAACTAAATCAGCTAAAACTGGGAACCTGCATATTACTAACTGTTCTTTTCACTACTCTGAGAATGACATCTTTATCTTTTTACAAGAGGTAAGGGAACATTCGTTTATAACTTTACAGAATTTCACTTAAAAAAATCCAAACTATCCTTTACTATCCCTGTAAAGGTGATGTGTGTTCCCTTAGTGGCTCACACAGATGGGCAAAATGTTCTGTAATAAAGTGGATATGTGCCAGAAACATATACTGTTACTGTGATTCAGGCCTGTAAAATTTTTATTTCCTCTGTTGGCACAACTGGTATCCAAATGTCCTTACCTTTTTAACTTAACATGAGGACCTGGGACAAAATTTATTGGTTGATGTTTGCTGTGGTACACTTTAAAGATTGCTGTTATCCTCAGAATGGGATCTTTACACAACTCATGACTGTACTCTATTTTCCAAGGCTTCAGCCACCCTTGCTGTTTGGTGACTGTACTGTAGTCGGCCATGATCCTGTTTGCTTAGCTACTCTCCCATCACCCATCATGCCCGTCCTCCCTCTCCCCTACATTCCCCTCCTCATTTGCTGGCAGTCCCTTTCCCTTACTCACACCAAACAGTGGGAGCCTGTCACTGTGTCACCCACAGGGTGATGCCCCTCTCTCAGCCCTTTGGGGCCCATTAGCCTCTGTAGCACTCCATGTTTGCCCAATCATTCGAGATCCGGATACAGGGATGAATTGTTAACTACTGCAGGTCAGTCTTTGCCTCCCTCCCTTTACATCCCACTCCCCATTTTTTACTCTCTCTCAACTGCTGTTTACTCATCTCCATAGAAACCAAGTCGTTTTTTTTTTCCCTTCATGTGATCTCTACCAGCCATCCCCATAGCCACTCTTTGCCACCACAACTTCCTCTTCTTTTCATCTTTTCTGTTGGAGTGCCCAATCATAAGGCAGCAAAGGGTGTTCCCATAAATGCCAAGTATTGATGATGCACCCTCATCTGACTACAGATAGGGTTGAATTCATTCTTTAAACTTGTGAGAAAGCAAGATTTTTTTTTTTTGCAACATCAGGTTTGCACAGTTTGCAGTGTTACTGTAATTTTCTAAAAAAACAAATTTTTGACTATAAAAAACATTTTCACTGACATAAATGTTATCATGGTTACATAAACCTATTGACTACTCTCAAAGTATGCATGTGTTAGTATGTGTGTCTTATTTGCTCAGGGCAGGTGAGTGTTTGTCTACCTGTCTCCATTTATGAGATCAGTGTTTGCTCAAGGAATGCACCACGTCCGATTTGTCATTGACTGTTATTGTTCAGCTCATCCAACTGGTGCCTCGAGGTTTGGTTGCGTTGTGCCCCAGCAAGCGGGAAATATTTGCTTTTCTTGGTTTTTCCTCTTTGGCTTAGTATATTTGCACATGCTCTTGACAGGAAATGTGACTTATAGAGGAAAATGGCTCTCAAACTGGCTATGAACTAGAAGATCTGCTTTATGACAGTAAATGTTGAGCAAGTGAGTTGAGTGTTGTTAATTTAGGAGAAATGTTTTCTGCTTTAAAAGCTGCTATGCTGATCTTTGAAAGTAAAACGTAATAGCTCCGGAAGGACCAGAATATTTTTGACTTCTAACTGACTATCTTTATAGACCATGTAGATATAAGCACATTGCAAAAATGTTAGTATTTTTATTATCCTTTGAGAGATATTGAAATGATTTCCAATCAGGATCAAACTTTTTGGGTAAATAAAATAAAAATGTTATCTTAATCTGCCTTGGGTATGAAAATCTTGGGCTGTGGAAGGAGCATAGGTGAAACGTCACAACACTTTAAGAACAGAATTATACAGACGGCAGACAAAAAAAAATGTAAGAAATACTTTAGCAGAAATAGCTTTCTAAAAAAGTTAACTCTGCAGAAACAGATAAGCTCCAATGAGTAAACTTCACTTGTTAGGTTTGAGGAAGTCTCAGCAGTTTTTCCTCTTACTCTAATTGTTTCAGATTAATTACACAAAGCACTTGCAAATTTTGACTCGATATTCAGAATTTGATGTATCTTGGCATTTTAGTTGCTGTTTTTAAATGATGACAATTTCTATGACCATTAAAGTTAAGAAAAATGTGTGGGTTTATGGGTGTGTTTCTTTCTTCTTCTTCTTCTTCTTCTTTTTTTTTTTTTTTGGTGTATTTGTGTCATCCTGTGCCACCATCTGGGTGGTCCTCACGGCTGGTTTGATCATAATCACCCAGTCCCATAAATCAGTGTCCGGACTCTGGCCAGGAGCTGATTCTGTGTGCCTCACTGGAGCGAGGGGCTTGAGGCATTAAGCTAAGACCCCCGGCCGTTGCCCTGCCTGGGCCTGGCCACACGTCAGCTCTCCACACCACCTTTAAAATAACTTGTCATGCATGACAGCCTTTGGGAAAGAGCCTCATTCAAGTTAATACCAGCCATAACAGAAATATATGAATCATTTTTTCAAAACATAACAGTTTTTGTTAGACTTTCAGAAGTTTGTTTTTGTTTTGTTTTTTCTCAATTTCAACAAAATATGTTTGCTTATGATAAAATGTGTTTGTTCCGACTGCCGGCTAACCTAAAGTGGCTTTGATAGTGTTCTATAATGCTACTCTCAGAACAAATGTTTCCACCTGATCTAAAGATTAAAGTTGTATCTTTGTCTTTGTAGGTCCTCTGCCTCTCTCTGAGCTTGAAGAGCAAGGATGAAGGCCCGTTGGAACTGTCTGGCTTGCATACATCACTCTACGCTGAGCTTTTATCTAGCCAGACTGGTCTGCGCTCCATCCAGACCCGGCTCCCGGCAAGTGCACAGTCCTGAGACCTGTGGCATTAATAAAGATAATGCTGTTTGGAATAATAACAGTCAATTCTGCTCAATAGTGGAAAGAGACAGGATGTACAAGTGTCATGGAATACAAAAGAAACCAAGATGAAAGGCTGAAAGGTGAGTCCGTTCACCTCTTCCGCGCTCAGGTGGGAACCTATATCAACATCTACACATGCGAGCAGTTCTAAGTGGGTTCCTATGCCAATTCTGAGCTGTAGAATCATGACACACACATACAATTTGTTCCTTTGTCTGCCAAGATCACAAAGGGAGGCGAGTGACTTGTCTTTCCTTTTATTTTTCTCATTTCCCCCCTTTTTTCTCTTTCTCTTTATTCACAATTGTGGATGCAATTTAATTTGATGAGCAGGTGGCCTTTTTATATACATCTGACAGTGCTTTTGGTTCCCACCTCTGGCGTGTGGAGCTTTCAGTTGGAGTCAGTAATGTAGGTCGGGATTAAAGGGGTGGAAGGGGAGGAGGAGATACAGTTGGAGTCTAGGTAGTGGCAACCTCAGCGCCCTGCAGTCAGAACCATGCAGAGTTCTGCTTGAAAGAGTTATTCTGTTGCTTAAGCTCTCAGACGCACCCCAGATGGCTTTTGTGCCAGCCAGGGAATTGCTTTGGGACAGAAAAGTCCTTAAGACTTTGTAAGTCACTGGGCACAGCAGGTAAGGTGTTGTGGTGGAGGCAGGCGGAGAATGCAAGATGTTACGAATTTTTCACTTTTTCCACATTGAATCTGAAAATAGGTCTGAAAGTACGTCAGTGGATAAGTGTAAAGGACTGATTTTAATTGCCCCTACATGTTGGTGTTTCAATATAAGAGCATCTGAATATTCACGTAGTTTGAGTCAAAACACTTTCTCAGATGTCAAATAAAACAAAACTAGTGTGTCTGCAATAGCAGTGGAAGCTGTTTTAGAATATAAAAAATACAACCTGCTTTCACTTCTTTGCCTTTGATCTGCAGTTTTACAACACAGAGCAATTAAGCAACCCTGTTACTCCTTCAGGGCATTTATGATCCATTATGTTACCGGTCTAACATTCTTCTGCAATAACTCCATGGTGACCAGCAATCAATATTTTGTCAATAAACAAAACAGGTTTGCTGTTTCATGTTTCATTCAGATAGAAGTCTTAAAAAAATTTGTTTTGTTTTTTTTTGTTTTTTTTTTTTATTGAGTTGCATGATGGTGAAATTCTTAGAAATTCTTCCATCCAGCAAGAGGGTCCCTAACTTAAATTCATGGGTTTTTGTTTTCTTAATTAATTCATAAGCTCTATCAAGGTACTCTGGCATTCTGCCTCTGTCCTAAAGATGCGGTAATGGTCTTTAGACATTAAATTGCCCTTAGATGTGGTTGTGTGCATCCATGGTCATTTGTCCTGTGATGGACAGGTGACCTATCTAGTGTGTAACTTGCCTCTGATAAGACAGGGAAAGAAATTTGCTTAAAAAGTTCCTGTCAATTTGCCCAAGGAAAATAATGATGCTGTGGATTAAGAGATGCAACGATCTGACTATTCCTGGTCAATATGGCGGGATGATACTGGCGACCGTGGTAGCAGCGCATAACGTAATCAGTGGGTTGCCGGGTCAATTCCCACTCCGTCCACTTCTGTTATTGTGTGCTTGGGCAAGACACTTCACCCACCTTGCGTACTGGTCGGAGTCAGAGGGCCTGGTGGCTCTGGTGCATGGCAATCTCACCTCGGTCAGACTTCCTTAGGTTGCTATACAAGTCATTGCCATTTACCATACCACTCTTTGGTTTTCTTCAAGGTCTTACCTGCCCATTCCAATTGCTGCAGGTTCATTGATTAAGGGAGTAGTTTTGAATACAGCAGAAAATGGAAAAAAAAGTTTGCCTCTGTCAAAGACTCAAAGCCTATCTTTAAGCTAAAATGGTTGCATCCAAAAAGATTGTGAAAGTGCAAACTTTAGTATCTGTGGCTTTAGTAATCACAAAATTCAAATTCTAATTTGTTCAGTATTTGATCTCCCAATCAGACCAGATGAAAATAATGCTAAATGATTGAGATGTGTCAGTATATAAATTAGACATGTATTTACAATAAATGAAAATCTATTGAAAGTGTTGAAAGCCTTGTAATGTGGGTACACTCCTTTTTGGAACGAACAGATTTTTACTATGTCAACTTCCTTCGTTTGTTTACTTGCATAGTTTTACTTTTTGTAATGGTAAATTAATTCTGTCCAAGTGTTGCCTGACAGATTAGATTACTTTTGTCACTAAAACATGTTGAAAGTTATATCAAACTATCAGCCCATAGAAAAATGCGTAATAGAAAACTGTGTCACTGTGAAAAATAGAGTGGTAAGAACATAACCAGAATATCAGGCTGTGGTGTTTGAGGTCTGATCTGCAACCCCAACTAGGAGGAGTGATTTGGTTATGCTCCTCTGTTAGCCATTTTCTGTTTGTCCCCCAAGCGTTTATCACAGAGGTTTCACAAGTGGCCACTTCTACGTGCACTGATAAACAGCGGGGATTGGATCCAGACCCTGCTGGGTTCTAGCTGGAGCCCTGGGGCTTGAAACCACACAGGCCGGGAATGTTAGTCATTTGTTTATTATTGCTGATATTCGCCTGGTCCTAATCCTTGCAGGATTAGCTGGATTACAAGTTTTCCTCATTCTACCTTTTTCCACTGTTGGAGAGTTTTCATCTTACTTGGGAATATTTGCAATCCTTGTTAATTAACGCATGAAGGACACGTGCACAAAGGCATGCATAACAGCATTTAGGTTTGTGCTGTGATACATGCGTTATGTCGATGTGTTTTTGTTGGATGTTTGTTGTCAAGGTACTTTGACAGAAACGCCCAATACTGACATCCTATTTAAAGCTGTGACCGAGTTCAAGAAAACTCAGCTACATTGAGTTATGCTTTTTATTTCATGTTAGATCATCCTGGATTGTGGTTTTCTCTAGGCTAAAGGAGTGTTTAGATCTAACAAATCAGTGCTGAAGAAGTGTGTTCTTTTCTGGTTTCGGTCGGAAATACTCCTAGAGCCCTGTAGGAACCAATTAATCAAAGAGACCAAATGTCAGTGTGGCGTCACTGGATTCGGAAACTAATGATGTCATGAAGGAGGGATAAGTGGTTTGAGTGGTACCAGTGTGTAGGGAAGCTGAAGCTACCGGCTTTGAGTCACCTGGATTGAAGACGAAACTGCATTCACTTAGTCTCATGAACTTGGTCAGCGTGACCTTTTCAGAGCTGATTCCAATCACTTCGTAAATCTCTTTCCAGTTTCAAAACAACCTAGCACACACTCATTAACATGCCGTCCTCTTTCAGCCGCAGTGTGCTTGTGGGTGAGAAAGTCCAGCAAATCTGCTCAGACACCCTGCACGCAATCCCCACTGCCCAGTTCCTCCCACAAACACACAGAGAAGGGGATACACCAGTGCAGCAGAACTGACAGACGAAAAACATGTAATTATCTTAGTTTATGGGAGGCCAAAAGGTTAAGAATGGAGGTTCCTAATTTTCTGCGATGGTCAGGTTTAGCTTGTTTGTGTGGATCAAAGTGTGATCTAGAGTGTTTTTGTTACAAAATTAAGCTAGAATTCAAATTTGACCTAAATAGTCTGCATAAGCATTTTCTTCACCAAACCCCAAGCATATTAGAATATTTAAAAATGTAAAGAGTGTAAAAAATGGTTTCAGTTTAATTTTCCCTTTTTATAGGCTTATATGAAAGTCGGCAAACCCTTAAATACTTCACATCCCTCAAACCACTCAGCAGTGGATACTATTGCTGGGTGGAACTGACAAAATGAGTGTTCAGCCCTCCCTACATCCTTCCTCGCTCTACACACAAAGTCGTTATACTTGCTGCTCATGTAAAAGCTCTGCAGCCAATGCAGTCACAGCACAACTTCATGTGGTGTTTGTTAATTGGCATTTTTTTTGGTAAGCGCAGATATGCTCCACTATGCATATCTTCCTCAATGTCCCTTACACTGCTTGCCTTTATAATGTGTCTGTTAATTGGCTACATGGTCACAGTCTCCTGCATTAACTGTCCCCTGTGGTACCTGAATGTGGCCCATTTGACCTAGAGGCACTGAGGTGAAAGTCAAGCATTCAACAGCATCAACTTTTGGCAATTTGCCATTTTTTGTCTTTTCTAACCGCCATCATTGTTTCGCCTCTTTATGGTTTTTAATATGAGCTTTGAAGGTGATCTATCTTTTACTGGGACAGTTTTGGGGTTATGTAAGCAATATCCAGTTCATTTCAACACCTTTCCATAACCTTAATAATCTGTTTTTGTGTGAGGGTCTGTTACCTTCTGTCAGGCACTTTTACCAACGTCTCTACTTGTCTCCCTCCTCAAAACCAATAAATATATTTTCCTTTTGGCCTTACCTATCAAGTAGATTTGACCATGGCTTCTCCCTACACAATACCAAGCCTCCAACAGAGCTGCATCAGCACTGCTCAAAGACCAGGGAGGACTGTGATCCCACCATGGGGTGTATAGCTGTGGCTCCGGCTTTGCTACACTTTAATCCCCATCTCTTTTAACCACAATGGAAAACATGTGTGTTCTGTGTGTAGGGTACAGGCCCACCATAGATGAGGCCATTTACCTATGCTCTAAAACTAACATCCCACAGCTATGGTGACTTCTCCTGGTCACAGGTTCTGTTATTATTTGGAAAACTGATAGACAAATATTTTGTGATATTTTTATTTGAAATAAGAACATTTGACCTTCCATTATCACTTTTGGTAGGTTCCGAATTTGCTTTTAAAACTAAATTATAAAGAGAATCAATAATAATGCTCAAGATATTTTTTATAGTTTATTTGCCATGTGTCCATTCATTATTTCTACTTGCAGATTCAAATTTGTTGTAAAGTTTTGTTTTTAAATTAAGAATACATTTTAAATTGATTTTAAATCTGTCATATTAGCATTACATTGGTTAACCTATCACACAACATTGCAGTGAAGTATAGGTCTTGTTATATTAACTCAGAAGCTTCCAGAAGTCTGAATATTTCTATTCCAGTATTTCTGTTGGTGTTGCTGCAGAGCTTCTTCTCTTAACGTTCAGAATCCAACATTTTTATTAGCTAAAGGTTTTACTTGTTGCTGTTTACTCCTTTGACCTCCTCTCTTGTGGTCCACCATGTCACCCTGCCGTTTTGGTTGTAATTGTTGATAATTGTACGTACTGAGATTCAGTGTGAGGTGACAAATTCCCAACTCCCTGCTGTTGTACTTTGTGACCAAGTCACATCCTGGCCTCCACAGGTGGGAAAGGTGATCCAACGGTTGAATGATCTCTTCCGAGTGTAACAGTAACCACAGCCTGCTTCCCATGTTGTCCTGCTCTGTTTTGCCCTTTCCTGTCACCTTATCTGAACATCCAGTGCAATATAAGCTCCTCTGTTCTCCACTCTGCCCATCTCCACTGGTGCTCTTCTCAGATGTCGCTGTGAAGAAGATAAGCCCACTAGAGCTGAACTTGAGTTTAACTAACTGACAGAGTCCTGACACTCCATTGTGGGCACAGCCATCTCGACTTCCAGCCACCCACAACTTCCCACCCCCTAACCTCTAAGGCAAAGGAGGCACAGACAATGAGCTTTGCATCAGTTGTTTGAAGAAATAATTTATTTTTAACAAAATCAGAAACAAAAAAGAGATTTGATTGTCAATTGGGTTCGAGGAAATCCCTCTGTGTTGTATTCGGTGTGTTTTTTACTTGCATGAGTAGGGACCTAATGTATATTATTTATGGCAGAGTGTACTTCCTCTTGCTGTCTGGGTTTGATTAAGAGCACTGGTCCCCTAACAGGCAGTCAACCAACTTATTTCACCCTTCCTCTGAGCCAAAAACTTTACAGTACACTCACAGAGCGTCAAAAACTTTCATCACCTGATAGTCAATGTAGACACGAGCAGCCCTGAAATATTTGCACACTCACTCTGCTACCCTGCAAGGATTCAGCTATCCATGCATTTATTTATCTGCTAACCGAGTCTCTCGCTGGAATGTTTAATGTTGTTTAACTTGAAATCACTGACTGAGGCCAATTTGACACTAATTGAAGCAGAATAAATGACTGCGATTTTTGTGTTTTCAATACGTGGTAACCTGAAGAGAACTTGAATCATTCATGAATCATCTATCATTTGCATTCAGACCAAAAGCTCTATAAACATGTTTCCACATGTGCTCATTCCACAGCAGCCCTGCCAAACAGCAGTCGGAACACTGCTGAAAGGAAGCTTATCAGAGCCCGCTACGATTTTCAGGGAACTCCATAGAAAGAACTCTATTATTCTTAGGACACAGTCCCTGAATATATCATATTTGTTGAATCATTCGAGTTCTACATTTTTCTTAGCGGGACCCCGGAAAATTTTGTACTCTCGCAATTTCAAGAGGGTTGGTGGGACAAAATCTGATTAGGTTGAGTGTTGTGTGCGCGGGTGCATGTGCCTGTGTAATGGACATGAGCCCCTTAGCTTTGAATGTGGGTGTGTACATGCAGGCCTCGGCTCAGCTCGGAGATGTAATCTGATTTGCAGAAGGGAATGGGTCGTTTCACATGACTGGTTTAAAAGACCGCTGGCGCAAGGTTGTGCCAGTGTCCCTGATTGGTATGTGTGCATGTGCTTTTTATTTGCATGCTTTGCATACACACACATATTATACATTTGTATTTTGACAATGACTTCCATTACTTCATTCATTTCTATAGCCTAAACCCTGAACCTTAACCTACACCTAATCATTACCATTACATGCCTAACCCTTAACTTTACCTAAATCCAATTCACAACTAAACCTAACCCCAAACCCAAAAACAGCACTTTTACTTATGGGGCCTGAACACTGGGCCCCATGAGGATTAGTGGATCCTCACAAGGTAGAATTTACTTGAAAAATGGGCCTTACTACATGAGAAATGCTAAAACACGCACACACACGCGCGTACCCCTACACACACACACAGCATTTATTTGTTTTCACAACGCACTCTGTGGAAATATGAGTGTTTGTTGGTACAGGCTGCCACACAGTAGAAATAGAAAGGTGTTGAAGTTTGCGGCACAGCTCAACGAAACCAGGCTGCCACATTTATTCCATTGGCCCTAGGTTTAATTGTGATTTGTTTGGGGAAGGTTATGTGAACTAAGGCCACCACTAATTAACAGCCAATTACACATCTGGAAATAAGTATAAAGCTCTACTTTGCTGTCCGAGGCAGGTTTTTGTTTGCAGTTTCCTGTTTACATTTATCTCATAATCATAGATTAATTTGAACTAATGGACCATCAGAAGTGATGTCAAATAATAGAAATAATTTTCTGTAGTGAGTTACAACAGTATTAATACCCTTAAACTTTTGGCATATTTTGTCAGGCTACAACCACAAACCTCAATGTGTTTTAGTGGGATTTCATGTGTGTATACACCAACACAAGGTAGCACAAAATTTTGAACATGGTTTTTAAAATATTTTACAAGTAAAGATTTGAAAAGCATAGCTTTGTAATGTTTTTGTCAATACTTTATATAGCCACCTTTTGCAGCAATTAAAGCAGCAGTGTTTTTTTGGCGCAAGAGTTAAGCACAACCCACATATGGAGGCCTTTTTTCTCAACGCAGACATCACAAGTTAAAGTACCGGGCTGATGACCTTTGCCGTTGAGCAAGCAGTTGAGGTATAAACAGTGACACACAATGCAGATGTTCACAGATACTTTCACCTGAGCTGTGGATCTCTGTAGTTCCTCCAGAGTCATTATGGCCAAGTTGGTTTCTTCTCTGATTAATGATTTTTTTTGGATAGTGTGTCAGTTTAGGCAGATATCCAGCACACACTGTTATGATTTTCAATTAAGCTGTATGCTTTCCATATAGAATGCATAATAATTCTTTGGCCTGTAATCATTTTCAGGCTTGAAATGATTACCTGTGATCATGACAAACACTAGGAGACATAAGAAGCACTAAGTGATCGTTGACGCCACACAATTCTCAATGTTTCCACACATTGGACGTTTTATTAGTGCAAAACACATCTTGCATGTGAGCAGTGACCTCAGAGTTTTCACGCTTGTCTGGTCTGGACACTTTTGAAAGTGCGTGCTTGATATTTGTGCGTTTTCTTTCCTGTCTGTGGCGAGCTCATAAGCAGGAAGCTCTGATCCCATCAGGCGTGTCAGCGGGGGCAGTTTTTCATAAGGTGGTAATCTCACCACACAAAGGGGTGTCCAATTTTGGAGAAGGCCCCCACTTCTGAGCTAATCAAGACCTGACTGACTCTTCTACTTGCTCACCAACCTCTCTAAACATTACCTCATCTGGAAGCTCAGCTAAACCTCATGCACCTCCAGTCAGCTGGTGTACATGATAACTCACTTAGCACAGTGTGATAGCTTAGAAAAAAAAGCTGAAACACTAGAAAGGGTATAAAAGAAGCAAAAGCAGGACACAACTACCTGTGGCGCCTGGTGCCAGAGAAAGGTATTTTTAAAAGGAAAGAACCATTTTACCATGTCCTCCAGAAACTCTGTGAAGCAATTTCCCAGTATTCAGTTTCTCTCCCCACCGTCTTATTATTGCTGTTTTCCCCCTCAACTGTTGGAGCCTTCAACCTGAAAGGAGGTTTTTGAGTTTGTGCATTGTGTCACTCGGAAACAGTGCATTTGTTGCCAAGGTAACCTGTCTGGGACAGAGAAACTTACACACAGCAAGCACCTTTGACTTTGGTTTGGATGGATTTGGGCCTGGGCTGTGATTACTTTAGCTAGTGCAGCTTCAGGCTGAAACATGTTTGCATCTAAATAACAAAAGGTTGACTGAGCCACTACTGACCTGAACCTGGTAACTTTATATATTAACACAACTTAAATTAATAATGTGTAAGTAAAAAAGCAGAGTGTTGTAGGCCCCCCAGAAATTTTTAAATTTTACAGAGTTGGCTGAGCTAACTTTCCAATAAAGGTCTTACTTTTAGTGCCGTTTATTGGAAAACTGCAAAAAGCCCTGATCTATTTGTAACTATAAAGCTACCTCTGGTTGAGGAAGAACCTAAAGATTAAGTACTATCCGAATTGTATCCCCCACTGTGTTGAATTTGAAGCAGACATGTGATCTTAAATGACTCCATGAATCAAGGAAATAATGGTGCTTGCTGTCCTTCAGACAAATAAACCTATTTTGCATTTATCACCATTTGCGATGTTGCATAATTTAAAGCTGGTTCTAGTAAATAACTGATACCAAGACAAGAAAAAAGCCTCTAGAGGCTAAGTAAAGTAGAAATAGTGGGCTTCTTATTTCAACAACAATTTTCATCAACACTATCCATGTACTGTCAGTGTGTCACTTCTAGTGAAATAGGTTAAAGCTAGTATTTGACAACATGCCTGTTTGTTTGAGGCTCTTATTTTGTGGCAAAAAAAAGAAATAGTTTACGGGTGCTTGATTTTCTCCTGAAAATTTTGTGAAGTTAGAGGAGCAGTTTGCCTGAATGCTTTTTCTGGTATGTCTGTGATCAGTCCAGAGACAAATAGCATGTCTGTTGATAGTTCACAATGAAAGTCATTTGTAATAATTTCAATGTGATGAGACTCCAAGTTGCCGTCATATTTTTCTAGGGTTAAGGTTAGGGGAAGGAATAGATTGATAAATCATTGACATACACTTTAAACACAGGGCTAGTCTGAGACAATAATTGATACTTGAAAGTCTGAAATTGCAGGATGCTCTTTTTCAGTAATACTTGTTTATGAATCTATAGTTTTAATTAAATCACCTGAACCACTGTATGAGCCTATTTGAGGTTATAAACATTTAATCAATAATTGTATCACATGTTTGTTCTTCCTGGCTAATTACTGATGTTAAAAATCACACTTTTGACTTTACCAGCACATTTCACCCTACATATTTGAATTTTGCATCTGAAATGGCTTTACTTAAAGGCCAAATGATATATTGTGAATACATAATTTACATAATGTTTCCTTGGAAGTTAAACAAGCCAAAACATACACCTACAGCACCTTCACCTATTGTCGCATCTCAAAGGCAGATTTACTGTCTGTGTTACCAAGCCATTAAACAGGTATATCCAATAAGTTTAGTATACACAAAGTAGTTAGATATATTTCAGTTTAGACATCTCTAGAAGTGTCTAGACTGCCCAGACTAGGCCGTTTGTTTTTTTTTTTTATATTTTTTTGTTTTATCTTAATTTTTTGTTCTTTAAAATGAGCCCCAGTTTTTACATAGTTGGAACTTTATGAATGCAATTTTGGGTAGAGCTGACCTAGACTGAATTTGATTCCTTACTTATCCAGGAAAGCCTTTCTGGATTATCTTTATTCCCCCCATCTTTTGTCTTTTTCAGGTGATCCCAGGTGAGCCGCGAGAAGAGGCTGAGTAATGGAAACTCTATCTCAGCAGTTTTAAAAGGTAGAGATGTCTCTGATTTCTCCTCTCTTTCCTCTTTTATCTCTTTCCTCTTTCATCACCGGGTTTGTTCACACACATTGTAGGCATATTACTAATTCTGACAGTTGCCACACACAACTCCAGTGTGTTGGTTACTGATAAAACAGATGTTTTGAGACACATGTGATCACTGCGTATCAAACAGAGAACGACACAGGATTTGTACCCTTCATTTTCTCTTTTTTTTTTTTTTTTATTGTGTAATCTAAGTCATGACAGCAAAGTAAAGAATGCAGTGGCACTGAGATATCACTTCAAACCCAGGAGCCTCAGATTCCTTCAGTGGAACTGAGAAGATATGCTTTGATGGCCCACCGCAGAGTCGGTGGCCTTCAAAGGAACTCGGTAATGGGATTGTGCAGGGCAGCCAGCAGGCTGAATGACAGGTACTGTATAAGTGTACCTCTCACGGTGGTCGTGGGTGTTCTCAGTGGAGGTCAAACATGCTTGACCCCTAGATGAGCAGTCATTTTCTATAGTTTTTTCAAGGCTCATAATATCTTCCTCTGCTGTCTAGTTGATTCTGTCAGTAAGTGAAGGGGAACTGTGTATGGGTGGCAGGGCGCCAGCAGACGGGTACAGTAGATGGGCTTATGAGGGAGGGTGATAGGGGCTGCCAGCCTTAGTTTCAGCCTCCGGCACAAAAAGATATACATGGGCAGGCAAAGACTCAAAGGCAGGTTGGGACCTGGATCCTATGCGCTGATGCTGCTCTCACTGGCTGCACTCCAAGGTGAGGCACAGGAAAGAAACGTGGGAAGGGAAAAACCAGAATGCAAGCCAAAACGAGAAAGATCCAGAAAATAAGCTACAAGAGCACAAAATCTGACCGAGGCAGATCTATGTGTGATTTTTAACAAAAATCACACAGACTGGATCCCATATGATCTTTCAGTTGCAGCGGAATGAAAATGAGAAAAGACCACAAGTCTTAAGTCACTTCCTGTACGTTGGTGGAACGTGATTCCTTGCAGGTAAACCAGCTTGTCGGTGCAGACAAGCAGAAAGGAGATGAGAAACGGTGATTGAAGACTACTTATCCTCTGACACATTGTTCCTTCCCTTCTTTCGGCAAAGACCGAGCGAGCCGGGCCGGTCACACCACTTTGTCGCTATAACAACTGCAGGGTTGAGTGGCTTCTCTGCGGAGGTGGGCAGCATTATGTCATTTTTTTCTGGGGAGATTACAAGAACAAGTGCAGGTACAGCAAAGTCTGGGTTGTCAAGAGGCCACCTACCTGCATTACCTAATTTGAGATTGCTCACCAACCTCATCTTTATCTTTAACTGTTTTATTGTCCTCTGTCAAAAACATTGTATATACTTTTTTTTATTTCGAACTTCTGGAATGACATATGAGAAACCTTTAAATCAGAACTTCAAGCCTGCACTTGTTGAGGCTATTGTCAAATTCCCAATTTCAAAGCTCCTGTATTAAAAAAAACTTCAAAAGGGATAGTTCTGATGTTTCTGAAGTGGCATTGTCTGCAGATGTTATACATGTTTAATTCTTTATCTTGGATTAGTAGAACAGAAACAGGCTCTGACCAGATTTCTGCCACCCAAAAAAATATCAGAGAGGTACAAAGATAGGCACTGTTTTATAAATACAGAAATGTCTTAATAAAATGGATGTTCAGATGAAGTTCAACGCATGCCGTCGATTTGTTTCAGACTCCTTTTGTATGAATTACTGCATCAAAGTAGTTTTACTTATAGGTGTTCATCCTATTACCATGCTAAGGGTTTTATTTAAGTCCAGAGTAATTTAATAGCAGCCTTTTCCTCATCTGTAACATGTAATAGCTACATTTTGAAGCAGAAATTACTAAAAATGGATTTAATAGATTAATATGTTTTTCAAATTTAAGTTTTTTGTAATATGAACTATCCCAGATTTGGGTTTGGTTTCAAACATTTGTTTTAAATAACTCTTTCGTCTACTAGGCAGTTAAATTCAACGTATATAATTTTTAAATACATAACATTTTTATCAGTACCTACATTATACATTAAAACATCAGGTTCCATTTTCAAGACACTTATTTCATAGAAACATTGCTAGCAAACAAATGATGTACTACAACTAAAAAACAAAATACTGAAAAGCTTATACACTTCGAATTTTTGTAAATTGGCGTAAGAAAAAATGAAATGTGGATGTTCAAATTGGTTCTTTGTGGTCATAGTCAATCATAACTTTCTATATCATGTTTCTAGGATCACACCTAATTGTGAGCTGGACGGCGGACCTGCAATGCTCCTGCAGCAGCTGTGCGCTCCTGGCCTGACGAATGACTGAGTGAGCTACTTCCCTGACGATCTAGCTGTCAGGCTCGAGCCAGGACTAGAACTCGGAAAAAAGCTGTGACATAAACTCTGAGGGAAAGTGGAGAGGATTCAGCAGCTCAGACATTGTGGAACACATCTGTCAACATCTGGATACATGCTCAGTAGAAAAATCGATGTAATAAATGTGCTAATGCCACAGTTACATCAACCATCTACACATTGTTTGACTTTCTCATTTTTTCCTGATTTGAACTTGGATAAATATTGTTTCTCCATGTGCATCTGCTCTTGATTTTCAGTGCTTCTTCATGCTGTGACATTTATTCATGAAAAGGGATCACCAACCGCTGGAAAATTTAAAGGATAGTAATCCGATGGACTTTTCATTTTGTGCATCTTTTGCATATGTAAAGTAAAGATCATAAAATCAGTTTTGTACAGTGCCATGCAAAAGTATTTATACTTCTGCATGGCACACCTCAATACATTGTAATGGGATTTTAGGTTAGATAAAAACAATATTTTATAGTTGAAATGTGAAAGAGCGGGAAGGCATGGTTCAAGTATTACAGATAATATTCTGAAACCTCTGTTCTGCACATGTACTTACAGTTTGCTACAATTACAGATTTTTAGGAATGTCTGCCTATTGTACAGACTGAGAAATAAAATAAATAAAATTACCTACCTGACATTTTTCTTATTTTGCTACTTTGCAAAGTAGCTCAAAGTTAGCCACAACAAAAGAAGAGCCTCTGTGAGCATCAGTTATCAAGACTCGCCAAAGAATCTCAATTAGATTTAGGTCTGGACTTTGACTCGGCCATTCAAAAACATGGGTATGCTTTGAGCTAAACTATTTCATTATAGCTCTTCTAAAAATTGGAAATTTCTAGTACTGTGTAGTCTCCAGCACATTTTCTTTCAGGATTACCTGGCATGTAGTTCCATCCATCTTCCCATCAACTCTGACCAATTAGTCCCTGCTGAAGAAACAAATCCGTGCAGCATGATGCCACCACTGCCATATATTACCATGGGGATGATTTAGTGTTGCATTCTTACTTTCTGGAGGGAATTTGTCTTAGTTAGAGATATCAGAGTATAAGGGAGCCTAAAGACATATGCAAGTCACACAATGCATGCCCATTATTCAAAATTTCACAATTATGCACTACTTTGCGCTCACAATAAAATGCATTGAAGTTTGTGGTTGTAATGAAAATTTTAAGTGCTGTCAATGCTTTTTTTGATGAACAAAATCAACCTATGTGAGATCAAGGTGCTCTGCTGAGCCTGTTTACTCAGTGGAACTGCAGCTTCTGTCTTCCAGTTACCTTCACAAAGATACCATTGTTGCAGGTTTTTGATGAATGCCAACCGAAAACACTCCCAACTGCATTTCTTTGTGACACATTGGCAGTCTTTTAATGTAGGCCGATCGTCCTGGCACACTGTTCGTTATGATGATGATTTATAGCTCCAACCCTTTTGTTGTGTCTGCAGAAACCTGTTAGTAGAAATAAAAAAGTGTATTTAAGCTGCTGTCTGTTTGTTCTGTTACTGCACCTGGGGATTTATATGACTAATAAGCAGCGAGATGTTGTTTTTCTTAATGATTGCTATGCGTCTTTTTTATTACTGTTAGTTATAATGTTTGCTTCATTACAGGTTTTGTCGGAGGTGTCTCAATCATAAAACTCATAATTAATTTGCTGAGAGAGATTCAGGATCATCCTCCTTTTCTACTTCCCTGCCATTGTTAGGTTCAGTTATTTTAAAGGTACGGGGAGGTTCTGGTTTAAAAGGATATAGGCAAGTATAAGTTTTGCGTTCACAAAGCTAAGTAATAGAAACTATTACTTCTGGGCAGTGCTTTTAATGTGGTTAAAATTTTAGTGTGGTTTTAATCTTGGATAGGGATGTGATGCAAATTTTCTGCATTTGGTGGTTATTTTAACTGTTCTGTGTCTTTATTTGGAATGAGTATACTGAATACATCTAAATCCAGCAAAAAACTAAATTTAAACATTTAATTACATTTAAGATTGAAATTGTTGTGATTGTTTTATGTGATTTACACAGGTTCAAATATACATTCATATTTAATTGTATACATACAGAACCACTAATATTTGGATACATGTCAATTTCTAAATTGGAACCAAAACATGTGTTTTCTAAGCATCATTAACCTTCTGGTATAATTCTGACTGGATACTTGACCACTCTTCTTAACAGAATAATACAGTTTGCATAAATTATTAGGATGCTGCCAGAATTATTCCAGAACCTTGTTGATGGCTACAAAAACAATTTTGTACATGCTGCCAAGATTTCTTCATTCAAATATTATTGGGAGTGTACAAACCCATTCAAGTCAGTCCAGCCTAATCTCAAACCTATATGTAGAAGTAAAAAAAAAAAAATGTTAGTTTAGATATAGTGGAAATATTGGGAGGGAAATGTTGGAGATGGAGCATCTTGGCAGAGAGAGAAGAGGAAGACAACCCAGACAATTCATGTATATAGTGAAGAAGGGCATGGAAAAGGTTGGGGTAATGGTCAACAAGGCAAAGGTTGGAGTGATAAGAAAGTTGATCAGATGAAAGGATGATCTTCTATGGCAAGAGTAGTCAAAAGAAGAAGAAGAAATTTTGGAGTGAAAAAGAAAATGTATCTCAAGTTAAATTCTTAGGGACTTTAGGAGAGAAGATCAGTATGTTGAATACATTTTTTTTTTCTGCACTGAGGTATTTTTATGTCCCTTTTGTATTTGTGATGTCAATAGAGAAATACCTTATATCCTAGTCTGGTTCAGCATGAGTCAGACTGTTGGGAGTTTTTCACCAATCACAAGTCAAAATCCCCGCACGGCCTTTTTCACATGTAGAAACCCATGCCAGCCAAAAGCATAAATATAATTATTGCTTTCAATTAGACTGAATAAGTCCAGCAAAGTCACTTCCTATTTTAATGTCATTCACTGTCGATGTCTGCTGAGAACAGGGGGAGCTTCGTCCCTATGGGTGAAGGAGCTAAGAGGGTGTGGTCATTGTTTGAGGGGTTGCATATTGTCATCACTTTCAGTTCAATAAAAAACTAACTGTATGCTACATGCTTTTATTCTCCAGCTTGTTGTAGTTTTGACAAGTTCTGTCAAACATCATATGGATTAATTAAGAACTACATCTGAAGGAGACAACAATACAAAATGAAATAAGAAAAGAAGACTGAGGGCCCTCTCGCTGATGTTTTGTAACTTGAGCTTCATGACATCTTTATGGCTCTGGTTATAGTCAACAACATTAGCATGTCCACAATGCATTTCTCTGCTTGTCTGCCTCCCCCGCTTCTTTTTTCTTCTGTTTTTTTTTTTCACACACATACACATAAACACAACTCTTGGGGGGGAAAAAAAGACCTCTATGCAGCTCTCAATTCACTGCACTTCTATAGCTTTGAATGGAGCGGCTCAACAAAAGGTGACATAATTTTCTCAGGGTTTGATTGGCCCCCTCCGTGCCACAAGATGACATCATGTAGGCCCTGCAGAAACACATTAACACAACCACCAGCACCCTTACCCCTCTGTTCTTGGATGCTGGGTAGCAAAGACAAGAGTGCAAGGCCTGAGCAGTGGGGCAGGACTTGGCAGTACAACACATTGCAGCGTGGCTGTCCATAATGAGCCAAGGCAGCGCCGCTCTTGTGTTTGTGGTAAACAGTCTTGGGAAATGATACAGAGAGATGGGAAGAAGGGGGATGTGCAACACATTCTTGGATATAAGGTCTGAGTTCTCTTGAGTCCTTCAAGTTGAGATAACATTACACAGAGAGAAAACAACAAAAACATCAACAAAAACTCTGTTGCCAGTTAGCTTTAGCTTGAGTGAGTTGTAGAATGTCAAGAGAATAACTGGGTGTACATTTTTTACAATCAAACTTTGATATTTTGACAATAGCATTTTGTACTGATCAGTAGTCTATTTGCTGGTTTTGGTTTCTTTTCAAGACTAAGAGCTCTGCCATTTCACAACCCGGCAGCTCTCTGTATAGGAGATGTGAGGAGAACTGATCAGTCAATCAGAGAGAGACTTCAGGAAACATGAAAGCTGTGTTGACCAAGACATGCAAAACATGGGTTTGAAATCTCAAAGTCAAGAAACTTGGCTGTACATCAAAGCTGGTTTATTAAGCCTCCAGCAACAAAATGCCCACCTATATACTGGTTAACTCCGCCTCCCCAATTTACCCCAGCCAATCAAAGTCCAGCTCTTATCACTGCTCTTCTGATAAAAAAGCTTGGTTTGAGGTTGTCCTCCTTAGCACGGTCCCAAGATGGCTGCTACAGAGGACACACCCACAAGGTAACAAACATTTCACACAGACAATTAAACACTCTAGAATTCAAAACGTTAAAGAAAAACATACTTCTTCTTAACAGTGTGAAAGGCCTGATCTGTTTTTGAGTTTAGTCAAAAATTAAAATGGAAAAACATTTTAGTTGAGTTTCAACGTTCTAAGTAGAGATTGCTTTTTTTCATGCAAACTCTGCATAGAAGTTAAGGAGCAAAATATGCCTGTGAAATGTCATCTTTCTTCTGGTTTGATTTAATTTTTCATAATTTCCCCTTAACATAGTGCACTAGTAATAAAAAATAAAGAGTGTTTTTTTCTAGTAGGCTATTTTTCTTAGTTTGTCCTAAAGTGCAAATATATGGATGAGACTGTTGTTCTTTAATTTCCAAAGAAATATTTATAATGGTGTCCTTTTTTTTCCGGGCAAAAAAAAGACAGCAAAGTGGATTTAGTTTAGTTCATTCATTTGACAGGTACTATATACAAGAGCATTAATTTAAAAAAATAAATAAACAAGAAGCTCCATTGTACCAGATTTTAACCCTTTGAGCTAATTTCCATCTACAAACCTCTAAAGACACAACACTGCACATGAAATCAAAACTATGCACATCTCTACCATCTAAACGTGTATGCTTTGTGACACTTATATTCACCAGTCAATAGAAAAACATATGTTTTCAATTTGAAAAGGCCAGCAAAGAATGACCTCTTCATGAGATTTAAATTGATAGTAAATGCTCAATGAGGCAGGTTAACTGTATTTTTAATTTGTTTGCGCAATCAACATATTAATTGCGACTTTTTTTTTTTTTTCCCTGAACTGCTTTCTCTTGTCTCTTGCTCAAGATACCAGTCATTTGTAGTTTTTAGCCTCCTTATATCTGTTTATATCAAATTGCCTTCTATGGTCATTTATTCCTTTAATTGTTCTGTCATTTTACAATGTGGGAGTTTTTGCAGTTTACCCTATTTAATCAATTTATAACATAAGGCAGGAAGCCATAATCTTTCTAAAGTCTCAGAACGGCGAAAGTTCCCACTTAGTTTACTTGGGCAACACTTGGGATTCTAACTAGGATTGCCAATTTTTATGTTGGTGTTCATTCAATACCCTTACGGAACATATTAACATCACACACATACAAATGGCCACTTCCTCTTGGAATTGTCATTAATGAGGATAATTTGAAGTGAGGTTGACATGCTTCCCAGAGCCAAACTGTCTTGGTTCCCAACACTCCTGCAACATAGACGCCTTTAAACACACTCCAAGCCATTTTCTCAAATTGGTGCGGTATTCAAAGGGGGAAAAAAATGACAAAATTACCGTTTGGTTTTGGAACAGGTCCATGCTTCATGTTGATAGTTACTTTTTGCGAGATACATGGTATTGCTTGTATTGGTGTGCATTCAACCTGTTTAAATATTTTCTTCTGTTTCTTCCTCCAGACAATTATATTTCCCATGAAAGGTTCTTCTTGAAGCTGTTTGTTTTGCTCTGTTCTTACAGTTTCTTCCGGTGTAATGTGATTAACTCTAGCCGCCACCTCGGACTTTCTTGGAAGGCAGAATTGCTCCAGTGTTTTTTCTTAAACTTGGATGAGCACTAACTGGGTATTGGTTACTTTTGGCATGTAAAGGATGCGTGGGCTCCCAGTGTTCATGACGTCGAACCACTCAGCTCTTCTTGCACATGAAAAGTGGTAGGAATCCACTACTAAGTCATCCATTTGTATTTTTGTCCACAAATGTGCTTGATAAAGTGGATGTTTAGAGAAAAAACATCTAGTGGATGTAGATAAAGTGGATGTTAGTCCACTTTATCTACATCCACTAGATGTTTTTTCTCTAAACATCCACTTTATCAACAGTGGATGCGGTAATGTATTAAGAAAAGCATTAATACATTCAATTGTTATTAATGTATTAATGCTTGGACTACAAACAAACTGATATAAAAGTTACTTACAGTACCTTTGCACTCCTCAAACTACAACCGCAAATTTCAATGTAATTCTGTGGGATTTTATGCAATGGACCATAACAAACTGGCACTCCGGCTGAAATGTAAGGAATTTTATTTACGTATGTTCTGAAAAATATTTTGTCCATTTTGTTTACCCCACATTCCTCCTGAATATATTTTTTTTTTTGGAATGACACATTGGTACAATTAAATTTGCATGTCTAGTTTGTCTTTATCAGCTTTGTACAGCTAAAGAATAGCATTTTTACCTGTTCTTTACAAAGACGCTGACATTCTGTAATAAGAGACAGATGGGCTCTGAGAGAACAAATTTGCAGTTATTTTTGGATTGGACTTTGAGCCATTATTGCTCATTATGGATATGTTTTGATCTAAACCATCCCTTTGGAGCTTTGGTTGTTTAGGGTTTTTGTCCTTCAGGAAGGTGAACCTCCACCCCAGCTTAAGTCTTTGGTGAGTCATAACAGGTTTTCTTCAAGGATTGCTCTGTATTTGCCTCTCTCCATTGTTCTATCAGCTCTGACTAGATTCTCTGGCTCTTATATAGTGCTTTATCCGATCATTTGTGACCACTCAAAGTGCGTTACACTAGAGCCACACTCACCCATTCGCTCTCACAAACGCTCACACATTCATACACCGATACGCAATTTGGGATTAAGTGCCTTGCCCAAGGGCACATTGACATGGGGCAGGAGGAAGCTGGAATTGACCACAGAGCCACAGTCACCCCCTAAAGCTGGTAAAGACTGTTGGCAGTGCAGTGTCATTTTTCCTCCAAATATTGAGTTTTGGAAGTAAGCCAAAAATTAGACAGTTCATGTCATGATCAGATCACATTTTCCACATTTACCTGAAGTAGATTTCTTTCAGATCTCCCTTTTTTCTTCCCAACTTTTTAATATAGAGCAAGTTTGTGGATTGCTCAACTAGTTTTTCTGACAGTTATTTCTCCAGTCAGAACTGTGGATCTCTACAGATCATTAGGGGTTATCATATGCCTCCTGAATGCTGCTCTGACTGAAGTTCTCCCTGCTTGAATTGTCTTTTTATGTGGTGGGTTTGTAGTTTTGCTATACTTTTTCCATTTTCAGATGATTAACTGATCACGACTATATTTGATGTTCAAAGCTTGGAATTTTTGTTTAACTTAATTCTGTTTTGAACATCTACACAACTTTATCCCTGACTTGTTCCTTGGCTTTTATTATTATGTGTGTTGATTAAGGTTCGCTAACAAACTACAGAGGCCTTGACAGAATAATTATAATTATGCTGGTAGAAAGTACAGGGGCATTCATTTACTTATTAGGCGAACTCTGAAGGGATTTGGCTGAGCTAGATTTTATATTGGGGTTGTTTTTTTTTTGTTGTTTTGCCTTAATTTACAGGCAAATCTCACTGAGACATAAGGTCTCACTTTTAAGAGCAGCGAAAACAAACACAAAACCCACTTTTCACATTTTTATCAAATCCGTGTATCATTTTTCTTCCACTTTGCAATTATGCAAGGTTATGCTGATCTATCATGAAAAATCCTGTCATAGAAGGACCATTGTCACGTCTTGTGCATAAAAAGGTAATAGACTTGGTTGGCAAGTTAACATGGATGAGGGAGCTGCATGGCAATCAATCCTTCAGTCTCACCCACTTCATCAAATCACCTCCATCACTCTCCCCTAATCCTCACTGAGACAGAAAAGGGGGAGACTCGGAAAGCAGGAAAGGATGAGGAGGAGGGGAGTGACAAAGCAGGCCAAAGGCTCTACTGACATCCATGGGAATCTGCAGATCCATTCATTGGCAATTATCGGCATCAATGCAGAGAGGCAGCGGCAAGGCGAGTGGCGGGGGCAAGGGGGTGTGGGAGAGTTTTGGAGGGTGGAGTTAGGCATAATAAAGGCAGCTGGGGGAGGGTCAGTTGAAGAGGAAAATAATGGTAGACTGGGAGAACCAATGCACTGCAATAAGAGTGAAAGTGAGAGGTGCTAATGTAGGTTTGTTTTCAATTTAGAGAAAGATGATGCAGACTTGACCCTCTGAGGAAGCACACTTTAATGCAGTATTTCCCCTTTCTCCTTGCCTGCTCTCTGGACATGTAATTCCAAGAAAGGAAATATTAATAGACATGAACTATGTAGGTCATCATCATATGTTCAAGACTAAGAGTTCCTCCTTAAGACAATTCATCAAACATCAAGGTACAATTTGTCTTAGATGAGAAGCAGACTAAAAGAATTCATGTGGTTTTATATTTCCTTCTTGTTTAAACACACACACACATAGACACACACACGTATCATACATCACTGACAAGCTGTTTCACTCCTGGACTCAGAATTCAGACTTAAAGACCACCTCAAACAGTCTGCGTTGTCCCCGCCCGGTGAGAACGTCACTCACATCTTCTGCACACCACGTCTGAACTTCGTCCAAGTGCGAAAGAGAGCGTAATCCTGTCCGACAGCAAGAATTATGACAAATGATTTATATTCTTTCCAGATACATTTCAGCAGAGGGAGATTTTGCCTCTTTAACTTTCTGACAGTTATTTCTCCAGCTTGACCTTTACTGGCTGTCAAAGAGGAACCACTGCATTTAGGTGAAACACTCTTGAACTTTCAAGAGTTGAATTTCTCTACAAGTGTTGCTCATTTCTTCTCCCTGTGAAAAAAAAGTAATGTCAAAGGTCAAGTCAGCACTCACCCTTTTTGTTACAAGGTCCGGGGACGTTTTGGAGTTTACCTCGGAAAACACTGTCAGTTCAGAAAGTCTCATTATGTCTGTGGTGAATTTAGATAGATGGTGTCAAGTTGTCAGCTGCAGAGATAAATAATGTTTCAACATGAAGCTTTCAAAATGAAGTATTGTAGTGTTTGATAAAAGATGAGAGACTGAATAATAACTCTTACTTTCAGATTTTGTAGATTAAAAAGAAGTACTGTTGTGAATGGGAGGAGAATTCATTGTTAAAACCCCTAAGTCGTGCAATGATCAGAAAATCAAAAAAGAAATGTATGAAGATACTTAGTTGGTGGCTGAGGAAGAGTTACTGCCCTTTAAACTACAGTTTTGCGTGAAACATGTTCCATCTTTAGAAAGGTTTTGTTGAACATTATTATAGGAACAGAACTATGCAGCTATCATGCTTTGCTCTATCTCATTATTGTGTGGTTTGTCGTGACTTAAATGAGAAACACTACATTGCCAGAAGCATCCACTCACCTCTTCAAATCATTAAAGTTGCAAGCACTTCCGTGGCCACAAGTAAAATTGGACAATATCAAGAAAACATGTATGCAATGAAGACATAAGTTTTGAAGGACCAAAATTGTTCTTGATTTTTTTCCCATGTGTTTCACCTTCATAATCTTATTACCATTTTTTTCTGGACTTTATTAATTCAGATGTTAAAAACATATTTCTAGCATGGGTCTCCCAATAAACAAATATTATTTTCATGACAAATTTGCATCTATGGCACTTAAAATATGATCTACTAAATATTGCATTGGTTTTCTTCTGAATAATCATTCTGGTTAAATGGATCTTTCTGTGATAATTGCAATTCAATATTTTTTCAGCTCTGACCACAAGTGTATAACTTCAGTCTCTTAGAAAACAATAAAGTGGAGCTGATTGGGAATGACAGCAACCCATGCATGCAAGAGTAGTCCACATAAAACTAGAAAGCATGGTATGTAGAAACTGTGCTGCAGTTTCTACTTACCCTGCGGCACAGTCAGCAACCTTCTGCAGACTCAATAATGACAGACCTCCAAGCTTCATGAGTATCTGTGGAATGGTCTGCAGAGAGCTACATGGAGTATGTCTCCATGCCCAATCGGCTATGTCCAAATTTTGCATTACTGTTACTCTAAGTGCTGCAGCAAAAAAAAAATTATTTTGGATAATTTACTTTTGGAATTATGTTTCCAAGATGACTGCTCATCATTGTGCCAAGCAAGATCCATAATGGAATGGATGAGGGAGTCTGGTATTGAACATGCTGACAGAACAGAGCAGAGTTCTGACCCACATATGTGGGTTCTCAAAGAGAATTTTAATTCAGAAGTTTCTTCTTTTACAGAATATTAACAAGTAGCATAACATACAGATAAAGTCAAGAGCTAAGCAAACTTTTGCTCTCAAATGGAGCCATGACAAAAAAAAAAAAAAATTTTTTACAAAGAATTATCACATGAGATGTGGTTTGATTGTCTGTGTTTGATAGCTTGTCTCTAAATGTATTTTGTAGTGCATATCAGCTTATTGAGATGTATGGGAGTGAAGAAAATAAACCTTGAATTTGAAATCGGGTGACATTCTGCTCACGTCATCAAATTTATTAAAGTTAAAAGATCAGATTTCTCCAGAATAGCTTCACACATGTCTTCAAATCTACATCCATCAGGTTTACTGTACAGGTTTAGCGAACTCTGATGTGAGGCCAGATGTGCATGCCATTGGCTCAGATTTCACATTTTAGGGCTAAATTCTTGGATAACTTAGACTAATCCTAGCTGCAGCAGAGTACTGATGACTTTTAAAAATCTAAGTATACAGTAAATGTATTTGGCTTGAAAGATTAGTTTATTTTTTTTCAAGAAATTATGACATTACATAGTCAGAGCAATGCAATGTTTTTGCATTGACCAATGTGGTGGATCCCAACTAGCAGGAATCCTTTGGGTAGGGAAAGCATTGATCTCTTCATACACATATAAATTCCTTTTCACGTGCAGCACTTGAATTTAGGTGGTTGATATGTAAAACTGGCAGAGAGCCAAACAACACCTAGAAGTTTTATGATCATGTATCACACTGCACAAAGTTTTGGTGCAACAGTCTGTATATTGTGGCTCAGTTTAGATTTTTGTGAATTTTTCTACGTTATATCTAAGTTTTTAGCTCATCAGAACATAGACTTCCTGTTCACTGTGCACACATTTGCTAAATAGACATCGATCTCAGATAGCCAATCATTGAGCCAGATAAGATCTGTCATTCTTATCTTGGCCCTGGTCGATGGCCATCAGCGTAGACGGTACCTTTGTTTAGACAGCCAGTGGGGCCCAAGGCAGCGACATATGAATTCACTGACTCACCTCACCACCTTACCACTCTTACTAAAAGAATGCCAGAGAAAAGAAACAACACTTCATCACATGTTTTAATGTATTTCTAATATGTTTTTGTAAATATTCATTTTTGGTTTCATAATAGAGGAGAATAGCTCAAAATTCAGCTTGCCCGCTGTGTGTGCACATAAATTCAGGCTGGCTTTTATCTTGAAACAGAAGATGGTCAAAATCCTGTGGAGTCAGGCTTTATGTTCCCTGGCGTTTGTATTTCAAAGGCAGCTTTGTCTACCTGTTCGTCCTGCTTGAAATGTAGCCGGGAAAGTTGATGTTTCGCGATCTAATCAGAGAGCCCAGTAATGTCCGTGTTCCTGCCAGAAATTCATGAGCTTCGCGTTTCTTCGAAAGCTCGGGGTCCAGTGCCTTTCATATTTCTTTACGGAATATCACATTCATGTACAACACAGGAAAAATGTTCAATTATCAGCCAATTTGCATAGCAAAACTGCACTAAAAGCAGTTTTATTTTGCTTTTAGTGCCGAATAAAACTCTCTGTTTTAAAGCTAAAATGGTTTAGTTAGTTTTTTTTTCAGAAATGAACAAAATAAGTTTATGCAGATAAAAATGGAACAAGTTAGGACAGATTATAATTCATCATCAATCAAAATATGTTAAAGGACAATCATTTAGGTCATCAGTTGTGAATACTTCAGAATATTATTATGAATTAAAAATGTTTGATTTAGTTTTTATCAATGCTTAGCAATCAGCAGACTCACTGGTTTCTACTTAGCAAGAAATGTGACACTTTTTACATCAATGCAAGAATATTAATTCAAACTTGCATTGACCACAAATCCAAAGTGAATTATGTCTTTGGTTAAAATAACAAACAGTGCCCTTCACACTTACAGGAATGCAGTGGAAAACAAAACGTAAGTTGCTTGTGTAACTTAAATTGCAGGAGCATAATCTAAAAAAAAAAAAAAAAAAAAAAAATAGAGCAATCACATCTTTAATTTGAGCATAACCATAAATATTTAGAATAACCCGTACAGTCCACTTAGTCTTTTAAAACATGTCACAAGGTAGGAGTATACAAACCGAGAAATCTTCAACCACACCAACAATATTCTCTAGATTGTACATGCTTATTACAGAAAAGCTAAATTTTTGGCTCATTTGGACAAAATCTTGGTTGTGTTTTTACCATCTTCAAAACACTTCCATTTTTTACTTGACATAGTTCACAAATAACCAGTTAGACTGGATTTAATGGTTGTCATTGAAAGCTGATGACCCGAAGGTTCTGCTCTTAACTGCCATTCTCTAAGCAGTGAGCTCTGAAGATATTTATAATTTTTAACTTCCTTACCGTTATATTCACTGCACAAAGGGACATACAATTTTAAGCACCAAAGAAAAGAGTGTCATAACTTTAAATTATTGAGACACAATGATTATTACTTTTTTTTTTTAATTCTAGAAAAAAATTTTAAGAAAAATCTTGTTCCATTTATTTAAATTGATTATTTTACTATGACATTTTCTTTCTACATAATACTAACAGTGTTCAATATTGTTGAAGATCTTATGTTATGGTGAGCATAATATAAGATCTGAATCTAGCAGCAGGTTTTGTCTTTTTTTATACTTGCTTTTTTTCTCTTTTTTTGCCGAGATGGCTTTTTCACTTTTTTTTTTTTAATCAGGGTGCCAGCAACTGCCAAGTGCAACCTATGTCTCATAAAACATTATAGTTTTATGTCTCACACTTGCAGCAGCAAAAAGGTTTTTAGCGTGACTGCCACTGTATTCATTGCTCAGTTTGAGAAAAAGCATAGACCTCTACAACCGTACTGTGAAAGCCTTATTTGTGTTTTTATGTCAGGCGTATGGTACAGTGCATGCCATGATTCAGTTCTTTCTTGGAAGTCTCATTGTTTTCACTTGTGGATAAAAACAGTCCCACAGCAAATCTTCCTGAGAACGACGACCAGAAAATGTCCCATCTCCACCCAAACTAGCTTGAATGACAGTTTTAGTTTTTGGAGGTAAGTGTAATCTGGCACCTGTCAGGACCAAGGCCAAGTTTCTCATGGGTTATATAGTAAACTACTTATTGTCTGATTATAAATGACTCTGGGAGCATGAAGATTACGCTCATGTTCTTTCTTTTTCCGCTTTTCTTGCTGGTGAGAAAACAAAACTGCTAAATGCTCTTGTTAAGACCATCAAACGCCTTACATCAAACATCTTTATTTTTACGGCACACTATTCTCACATTTCACCCTCTGCACCCATTAAGTCACCTGGGAACTCCCCTGACTGATGGGAGAGCAAGAGTCAACCCAGTATAAGAGAAAGAGGGAAGTGATAGCGACATTGTGGCCTAGACTGGGGAAACAGTCATCTTAGCTATCAGAAAAATTTCTTCAGCATAACATGTGCTAAACTCTGCTTTATGTGTTTACAACCGCGGTGGGTTAAAGTCCGACTGAAAGACAGTGTGAAGTTGTGGCTACCAGAGCCAAGATTCACATATCACATGATTAGTGTGATGACCATAATGACGGCGACAGTGGTGGGGTTATCGGGAGGATGTGATATATACTAAGTTATTGGCCAGGAAGACTGCATTTCATTTTTCTGATTTGAGTTCTTGACCTTATTTTAAATTCATGTAAAGAGAGACAATTTGAGGATATTATTTCTAGCTATTTATTGCTTGCACATGAAAGTTGTGTGATTGATTACTAACAGATAGTGTAGGAGGGAAGGAGTGTCTTGGGATTGGTGTATCCTGTTTTTACCTCTTCTTCCCACTGCTGGTGCGTGCAACAGCTGGTCATAGGCTCCAGGCTCAGGCTAATGTGTAGGCTGGAGAAGCCTCTCTTAAGAGTCTCCAGCTGAACTGTGCCTTAGCCTGGAGTGGTGCTCTGGGGTTATCCGGCCTTTTGCCTGCCCCAGGTTAACCTTTCAGTTTCATCTCTCCCCTGGGCAAAACCCATGCCATATTGAACACATTAACCCATTGACCCTGTGTGTCCTGTCTACTGATACATGGGACACTTCATTTTCATTCAGTTGCAACAATCCTTATTACTTCAGGCATCAGGTAAAGTATAAAACATGTAAGTTATTCTGCCTTCTTGACATACAAAAACAAGATAATGCTTTTAGGTAAGCCATAAATACGTAAAACCATTGAAATGTGAAAACTGCAGTCCCTTGCAAACATATTCACAGCTATTTCTGTAGTTTTTTTTATAGCTTTAAAAGATCTTATGAAAATATTTAAATTAAATCTGCATAACTGTGAGGTGGAAGGAAAATGATACATGATTCTTTTTTGAGGTGAGTCTGTACGATCGTTACACATTCAAAGACTGAGAATCTTTGCCTAGTCTTCTTAGCAAATAACTAAAATTCAATCAGATTGGATTCATGATGTCTTTCTTAGATTGAAAGTGATCCATAACTGGTTTAGATTTGATCTTCAATTGGGTCGTTCTGTCCCATTACTATGCTTTAATCTTGACAATTTTACTGCAGTGTGCTGTATGAATTGGGTTGTTGCCTTGCTGGAAGGTGAACTTTCATCCTAAATTACACCTTCTAACAAGCTTTCCTACAGTATTAAGTTTTCTTGAGGAATCCGGTCAAATGCATCCAGTTTCCCTGTCCCTGTTGAAGAAAGCGTCTCCACAAAAAGATGCTGCCAACATCATGTTTTACTTTTGGAATGATGTACTCAGGCTAATGCAAAGTGTTAGTTTTCCACAAAAGGTGCTTTGCATGCAGACTAAAAGGTTGTACTTTGGTCTAACCAGAGAACCTACTTTCGCTTGTGTCTTCGATATTGCTAGTGGAAAACTGCAAACAAGGAATCTTTTGGCTATCTTTTTTTGATGGCTATGTCTGTCACCCTTCCACAAAGGCCAGATTTTGAAGTGCATAGCTAATAGCTGTGGACCTCCACAGTTCCTCCAGTTACCATGAGTCTCTTGGAAGCTTTTGTCTTCAACACCTTTTTGCCCTGTCAGTGTGGATTGACAGCTGTGGTTTTGTTGATTGGTGGTACAACAGTTCAGCATTTTAACAGTCTGAGACAGAAAGCTGTGTAGTGGATGGTTTGTTTTCCTGTTTCTGCAGCAGTTCGGTATCATAATGAAAGGACCAAGACATTTGTAGAGTGATTCCACATTGTGGACCAGGGAAGTTTAGAACACAGTCACACCAAAAGCTGGCTCAAAATTTATTCAGCCAGAATTAGCAGGACGTGCTCAGCATCTGCTGATTATAGCTGAAGGCTGAGTGTTTGAGGCAGTGTGCTGCAGGCTGCCGGGCTGGTCAGGTGGGTGGCTAAAGGCAGGGAGACTGCCACGGGGTAGGACGGCTACTCTATCCACCCCCGATCTAGCCGTTGTGCACAGGACTTGGGGCAAAAGCCGAGGATTATCTCCACTGCACTTCCACCTCTACCACCCACCAACTTTTTGCAAGGCAATACAGAGCTGAAGTTCCTTCTCCCTCTCCTAACGTGCAAGTGAAGACAAGGCGGTGAAATGCACACATCATTTTCTTGTCAGTTGTGGACATATTGACTCAATTTTAGCTTCTGTAGCAGTTTAAACACAAAATCAGCTTTTAGCCAAACTCTCTGTGTGTGTTTTAGAAGTACTGTTTGATTTTCGGTGCAGCTCTATTTCCCTTTATCATATAAAGAAAGCTCCAAGAAGCTGAAAGGAAACAGAACTCGTTTTGCACGTTCTTTCAAATTCCACCTGAATTATTCACTCACTCAATCACTCATCACTTGCTGATCAGCTCAGACAGCATTTGAAAACAAATCAAATGAGACATTTTAGGATAAGTAAAGTTGGTCTTAGCTGCTTTTACTGGAACAAATATAGCACACTGTGATCATTTGACTTCTTCTTCTTTTACTTTAAAAGGATACACATCATTCATTTCAATGTGACTAGCACAATTGGACGACCTCCCAACGGTTAGACTCTTGATTCGAATGATGACCACAGGACCTAAAGGCCTTTCACCCCATCCACTGGTGGGCTTCCCTCCACAGGACACTGCTTTAAAAGAGAGCTTGAATTTCATTTCCTCATAACTCATGGCCTACTGGGAGCAATCCACATTTCTGCAAATTCACCTCATGTGTGTTTGTTAAGCAGGGAGAACATGGTTCTAGTGCTTTCTGATGAGCAGCTTTTCTGTCATGATGTCATTTATATTTTCTGACAAGCATCTTGTACATATGTGGGTTAATAAACAAACATTAGGTTAATGAGTTTACAGCCGAAGTAAACACTACAGCAAATCAGACATCAAGATCAGATGACATTGGTTGTAGCCCCTGGTTGACCTTTCAACGCAGAAATTGAAGGCCTGAGATATTTAAAAAACATAGAAAATACAGAGGATTTATTGGGGATAGTACGATTAAGTAAATTACCTCATGATAATAAGAATAAAGCTGTAATGCTTGCAGAGATTGTCTGTGATTGCTGGGTATTTCCTTTCCTTTTTGAGAGCTCTCGCATATGATTTTCATCTAATCTAAGTGTTGCAGCTGTAGGGAGAGGAGTCGAAGAGATTTGTGTCATTCCCTTGTGCATTTCTTTGCCTGGGTTTTGCTGATGTAAACTGATATCAAAAAGATTAGTGTCATATTTAAAGATAGAGAGAAGCTTTGTAATGTCCTTTCTCATGTTTAGACAAGCCCAGCAAGCTAAAAAGGCCTGTAAGAAGGCTGATGTGCGGTGGCATGTTCTGACGGCGCTGCCTGCTACACACCCTGGCTCAGTCTCCAGGGCAGAGGTTGCAGTTACTGTGCGCATATGCAGGTACACGGTTTATGTCATATTGAAGGTAAGGATGAGAAGCACAATGGACCCATGTTGGGCATGAAGCCAGATGAAATGGTTACAAAGATATTTAGGTGATGTGATGAAGCAAGAGTGGAAATAATGATGTCATCGTTTTAAAAACTGTTATCAATGAATTTTATCAAATGTTCTAGCTTAAACTGACAGGCAAGACTCATATTTAGTTTTTTTCAATTTGTGCTGCCTTGCAAGTTGCCTTAGGCTACTATAAGTTGTATTAAAACAGTCAGTCTTATAATCTATCAAACTCCATCAATATCAAGATTTCAAAATCAGTTTGAAGAGTGGCTCCTTAAACTTTCCACTGATCCAAGATATTTGGTTATTTCACAGGGTCAGGATTAATTTCAGAATCACTTTATAATGAGACTAATCATTGATTATAAAAAGAATTAACAAGAAACAGTAATCAAAAATATTTTTTCTATCAATCAGCCTAATACCTATCCAGGGATCTGCAATTCCAGTCCTCAGGGACTGGCGTCCTACAACTTTTAGATGTGTCTGTGCTTCTGTACAACTGAGTCAAATAAACGGGTCATTAACAAGACTCTTGAGATTTAGACTGCATACTGTCCCTCCAATCAGCATCTAACCTTAGATAAGCTGGATTTCTGATTTGATTGATTTTACACTTCCAACACATCAAATTCAGCGGTTTATGTCAGAAATGTAAGAGAGGACACTCACAAGTGTTTGTGTTCTTCTCTTTTGTTAATTTTTTCTGTATTCACTAGTGTTCTGTGCAACTGCCAAAATTTTTAGCTGTATCAATGCCTTTCTGTACTAGTATATCACATAATTAATAGGAGCAATACTTGCTGAATACGACATCTACAAGTCCCAAAACTGCATAGACATAAAAAACGGTTACAAAGGGATATAAATAAATTCTTAATCTGAACATAGTCATTGACCCTTTTGTCATGTACTTCAGCCTCTGCCCCACATAAGCATACATTATGACTTGTAGACCATCAAAGTAATATTGTGGCTGAAAAATCTATGGCCCTGTGTTTGTTATTCTAAAACAATGAGGTCTTTTTTTTACTCATGCTTTAAAACATTGTATGCGTAGTTAAATCCTTAAATCTTGCTTTGGAAATTAATATACTTGCATCTTTTTGTATTATATTGAAATTGCGCAGTTGTTGATTGACTACTGAAAAGCGAGTCAGCAAAAATAGAAATAGGAGAGATTGGCTGAAAGCATATGTCTAAGCAAAGGATTGTGTGGATCTGATATGAAATGATTTTCATGTTATTTACCTGATACATAATGTATATGACATCTACATTAAGGTAGGCCCTGGTGCAAGTTATAGAGGATTTATCTGAAAACATTCTTCCGACCTTCTCACCTTCCCACCATGCTCTTTGGTCTGGCCTCTTTAAAACATTTTGGAGGCACGTAGCCGCTATACTCTTGCCTCCACTTGCCCATGTCTGCATGCAGATCGCCCCAAAACTGCTGCAAATGGCCACCTAAGTGCGCGCAGACCGCATTTGCCTGCATGACCAAAAACCCTCACCTGACAGATTGTTAAAGCACAATGCTAGTGGGAATTTACTTGCATCAAAGTAGATGTGTATCATTTAATCTTGAAAAAAGAAACAGGTATGAGGACCATCTGGGCCTGCAACTCAGATTAAATGCAGAGTTAATTCCTCCTTGCTAATTTTAGCAAAGTACAGCAGTTCTCATACAGAATCAGGAAGTCAATAGAAAGGAAGTGAATATACAGGTTCAACAAGACAGGGTTTGCAGAGGACAACCAATTTGTCTTGCTTTTGCCAGGTTTTCCAATAATATTGCATGCACTGCATTTGTAGTGGTCAGTAAGCACCGAGCAGGCCCCTTTCTGGAAGGCTTACATAAGTACTACCAGAACAAAACAACCTCATTTCGTGACTGACATTTTGTGCATCAAGGTACATGCTTGCACAAGGGTTAGCTCACTTACTTTTATGGTAAAATTTGGCTCGTTGAGTGAAGGCTGCAAGCAGCTCAAGGTAAGGTAACTGCTGACTGAGTTAGCCTAGTTTTGACAACACCTGGGACTATTTAGCATCTTGGCTAGAGCTACAGTAAGCTGCTGGAGAAGGTTCAGCTCAGTGGGAGAGAAATAAAATCTACAAAGAGAGAAATTACTTTCTAATGTAAGCTTGGAGGGAATGTTACCACATGTTGCTTGTCAAAACTATAAACCAATTCACACTTTATGTCTCACTTTGTCTACAGTGCATCTGGTACAATGTCATTGCCCTGGTTTACAAGTTATATTTGATAGAAAGTTGAAATGAAATATATTAAGGATTAAGATAGATAATTATACAAATTGAATGTACTACGATCACTTTGATCAACCAAAATGAAACAGTAAGAACTAGCAGACAAATATTTAACCACAAGTTTCACAATTTATGAGTTTGTGGATACAAATGCAAAATGGTTGGAGGAAAAAAAGAAAAGCAGCTGCATCTTATTTCATTTATTTGGGCAGGTAAAATGTATATAAATACATTGAGGCATAACATAATGAACAACTATCTAACGGTGTTTTGGTTGACCTTCTTGATGCAAAAACAATTGTGCTCTGACGATTCATAGACTGAATACATAAATTGCTGATGGTGTGACCTTGGTGCAAAAAACTGCAACTGGTGAGTCAAATTTTCTCTAATATTAAACGTAAAAATATCCAGAGCTCTGGAAAACTGTCGAAGCCTTTTGTTGCCTTTTTTTCTTCACATGGTCATCATCTTGACCACTAGTTTTCATTCTAATTGAGGATTCAACAACAAACCTCTACAGCATCATGTAGAAATTCAGTGTCATTCATTTCCCTTGACTTCCTTGCTTGATTATAGTACATCTGCAGCTCACTGATGAATTTTCTTTTTATCTTCTGCGGCTGCTAGTTAATGTAGATTTAATAACAATCCCCCTTGTTTACTGTGACATTTTAAAGCTAAGGCTCCTCTCATGACGATATTTCAAGACAATAGCCAGTTATTTATTTCTTCTATCAACCCAACAGCCAGGCATGTTACCTTTTATTGTAGAAAATATTCTTGCTTTTCCATTTTGCTCTTTCTCTACTTTTCATGCAGAGTTGGTGCAATTTAGCAGTGATCTTTGTTTTGGCTCCATTTCCTGCACCAGTACCACACCATAGCAGTTCAGCCCATCCACAGACGGTAAGGGTCTGGGTCATAAAGAGGGGTTTCTGACATAGTTGTGTGAGAACCTAGGGTAAGCCCTCTGTGATGGGTGGGGAAATGTTCCGCTCCTTGCCCAGCATTGACCAGACGAGACAACCGCAAGCAAGCACTTGATGGTTGGCTCAGATTTACTTTTTTTGGGGCCACTATCCCACCTCCATGTTCTGTGCTTCATTTTTGTTTTCTTGATCCGTCTTGAACAAAACCACACAAAGCAGAGGGACTGGTGCAGTAAGGCTGTCGAGCAGCTCCACTCTCCGCAGAGCAGTGAGGTCATAGACTGTGAGCCCAAGCCTAAAACTTGGCTTGCTGCATGTGAACTGATTTTGAATCTCCAACACTTTGAGCCCCCCATTTCATCTTCTTCTCATGCTGTTTGCATTTGTCCTCTCGGAAATCTGACATCTTAACACCTCATCATCCTGCAATCTTCTGGTCTGGCAAAGAGGCAGAGGAACATATGGGATCCATAAGACTCATATAGATTACTCAACTTTAAATCTCTCAGGATCTCATCCATGCATAGAGGACTAGCTTTCTCACACAGCAAAAATCACTGGTGTCTTCTCATTTTGGCACTCAGATATAGTGCCATTATGTGATGTTACATAATCACTGTCTAATGGGCTACATGATGATGGCTTTCATATTTGGGTTGTATTTTAAGGTATATACAGTGCCTTGCAAAAGTATTCACACCCTTGAATTTCTCACATTTTATTACATTACCACCACACAAAGAGTCTTGTATTAAGATTTCATGTAAAAAACAACAACAAAAAAAAAACAACACAAAGCAGTACACAATGATGTGTCTACTGTTTCATTATCCTGCTGCAAGTCGAGCCACTGCCCAATCTTCTGCAGATCTTCTCTTAGGATTGCACTATGTTTACTTTTATATGTCTCTCAATGACCTCGGACCAGCTTCTTCAGAGCATAACGCTGCCACCACCATGGTTTACCAATGCCCTTCTTCTAGCTTCTCTTTAATATGGGTAAAATGTGTAATTTGTGTATATCTAAAAGCATACGCTTTCTTGCCGTGTTCCCAAATAATCGGACATGTCCGTCCAAGTGACATTTTTTGTTTTGGTCATAACTTTTAATTTGTCAAGGTCTAAGTGAAAGCATTATCATGTCACAGAAGGCTATGTGAAATTTAAAAGAATTTTGCTAATTTGTGGTACTGCACAAAATAATTTCTAAATGAATGTGTATTATAACTTAACCCTGCTTTAAGCTTCTCCATGACTGTACTCCTGACTTGTTTGTCATGTTTCTTGCTACACTAATGTTCTCTAATAACCTCTGAGGCCTTCGTAGAAAAACTGTACCGATATTAGATTTGCCCAATGTCAGCAAAATATTTAAATGACATTGTATTACTAAATAATGTGATAATATTATCAGTTTAGTTTATCCAACCATAACTGGATATTTCTCTTTCCTTACTATTATGTATTGGTTTAAACCAATGAGCTTTAGTGCAAAGAGCAGAAACTAAATGTTTAACTAAAATATAAAAGACAATCGTTTGAAACTATCCAATTATGTATTAATTTGTTATACGTTTTCATCTACATTTCTAAAAAATACTTGATTCTTTTTTGGTTGTAATACAGCAAAATGTTGAGAAGTAGTTAGGAGCAATTTTGCAAAACACTATAGAGATATAGGCTCTGCTGTCTAGCCATGTCTTTTGCTAAAGGTGCCAGATGCTAAATGTTTCTTCATCACTGGCTTGTAAACCTGTCTTTCTTCAGATCAAGTTTAAACAGACACAAATTGGCAAGGATTTATGAGATGTTGATTATTGACTTTCATGTTAAAATGACTGAGAAAAAGTATTTTGTAATGGAGCACGCTGTAGTGACAGGAAAAATGGGTGCATTTGGTTTGAGCCAGCTCTTTACTTAACAGTTTGACGGAGTTACCCTTTGTGGCATGAGCAAAGCAATTGTAAAATCAAAAGAAAATAACTTTGGCTTAATTTCCATGCGATGTTTCTGTCTGACCTTGCAGCTTCAAGGACCTTTTTTCCATGATGCAATGCTGATTAGGAATATCCTTCTCTTGTTCAAACCATGCCGAAATATTATACATGATGGGACATGAAAATAAGTCTTGGGAACATATTGCTTGTCAGTCACACATACCCTTGTTTTTCAAGAACAACAACTTCACAGACACAAGGGTGCCAGCATTGTTTCTGCAATGCCCATTTTGCTGGGTTTATTTCTTTAGTTTACAGTGAGAAAGGAGAGAATCCAAAGAAAAATGGCATACTTCCTGCATCAGAACGTGTCATGTTTCTGTCTGACACAAACAGCGCCTTGTCTCCCAGTGCAATTTACCTGTCCCGTAGCCATAAGGGCTGTTGTTCCCCTTCGCTTCGTCAGGGTGCAGAGCACAGTTCACTGGGAGGACAGGCTTATGTAGATGTTGTCTTGGTGATGCAAAACTGCTTGACAATGATTCCGGCCTAATCAGCAAGAGGGAAGAACACAAGTCCTTTTTTTTTTCTTTTCTTCTGCAGCACATACAAGCTTAGGATTTCAAAAAAAAAATTCAAGAAACAGAAATAAAATAACAGAATAAACAAAACTCACTTAGATACTTTGACAAAAAATAAGATAGACTGACGTTCACCGTGAAGATGTAAAGTAAATCTAAAAGACTACTGTGCTGCCTTGGCAGAACTGGTACAAAGTTTATAAGTAAGCTGAGCCCCACCCTGCTCTCTCAGACTACTGTGTTGAAGGCCTCAGGCCAAGCTCAGCGAAGTTCAGTGCACTGTGGATACACAGTGCACTGCTCAGACTTGTTTGGCCTGTTACTGTAGCTGGAGAATTTCACTCCAAAACGGACTGTCAGCAGGTTTATATCTGATTGCCCAGTGTATGCTCTGCATTTGGTTTTTGGACACTTGCTTGTGCTGGTGCACATTCATGCATAAGACCTGCAAACTAAAATGAGCAATTAAGAGATATAAAATACGATAATGCATTGTTCACCCTCTAAATGTTGACAAAACACAAAAGCAGTGCTCTTTATCCATGAGTATTTTGACAACTGAGGCTCATGAACAGATTGGATCAAGCAAGCTTTACAAATTCCATTCATATCTCGAAACGTAACAAATTTTATTGTTAGTCACTTGAAAAGTCTCTTTTTGACGTTAAAAGGAGACTGGATTCGTTCCAGAGCTAACTGGCTACTTTAAAACTGCATATAGCTTTTGGAATTAAGGTGGAAATTAAAAAGAGAATGAGAACCAAATCAACGGATTGGGTGGGTGGCAGTGCAATTTTTCATGATATAATTGAATCTGCAATAGCACACTGCTAAGGACTTTGCATTGGTAAAAAAAAAATCACAACTTATGAATCCAACAAATGTTCTGTCCACAAGGATGCTATCAGGTGTGAAAACATGGACGGATGTAATTCATGCATGTCCAGCTGCAACCCTTAAGGACTGATGTTTTGTCAGTTTGAGATGTGTCTGCAAGTAACTCCTCAGCTTGTTAAAGCAAAAGCCTGCCTAAACGTTTTGACTGAAACATGCAGGATACTGGCCTTGGAAGACTAATTTCTGGCATCTCTGCACAAAAGGCCTAATTAAAAAGACAAAATAAATAGTGCTAAATTTTACATGCAAAGACATATTCAAAACCTTTAAAATAAAGTTCGATATAAAAGCTGGGCCTAAATACTTGGTGACCTCAAGATTTGACTACAGTTTTACTACGGTTCTCTGAAAGAGAGCTTTGCTGATTTTATTTATTTGTTTTATTTGCCTCTCCTGCTAATCCATCCTTCTGTGCATGGTGGCAAGATATTTAAGTGTACGTTATCGTCCAACCTATTTGTCGAGTGAAATTTGTCACAGTTCCAGTCATTTTAAATAATTTTATTACTTCAACTTCCGCTATGGCTGAAAACTAGGTAGGTTGTTCTTTCCTGACACATAGAGATGAAGAAACATCTGCCTAGAAGCAGTTTGTAATGCTGGATTTTACACAGAGGTGTCCAGGGAAGTGATTGTTAAACCTGAAATCAGTTTTCTGAAGGGATTACCCAAAACCTTTAGACAATTTAGTTTTGAGTCTTCATTGTCAAGCTCCGTGTTTGTCCATAGTGCAATTGTTTTCATGTTTATCATAACACAATTGGTGTCAGGCTAGTTTGTATTTGATTTGTTCTTACTTATTAATAATCTTTTAAGCATTGGGACCTCAAAAATAAAGAAAACGATATTTGTTACTAGATGTGTCTCATTGGCCATATCAACCTGTTTTTATTGCGAAATTTAAAATAGGAAAATGTTTGCCTGTTGTTCATTTATTTATGAGGAAAGCTCACTCTGATTGGATGCCAGGAGTGCGAGATAGTTGTCAATCACCTGCACCTAAGAAGCACCTCTGTACCTTCCTCTGAGAACATTTTCACAGTCATATTTGTTTATTTTTGCACAGCATCTACAAAAAGAGGCAACCAGTCAGAAAATATGAGTCACACAGAGTCCATGAGCTAATAGTTTGAGTTCCGCAAACTGAGCTGGGTGGGTGACACAGGGTAGCTGGTATGTGCTACTTTATGCCATTCTCTTTATCTTGATCAAACGCTATTTGTCTTGTACATTGCATTGAGTTGAAATGGCTGCATACCTGCCAGCTTTGCTGCATGGGGAAAAGAAATCAGTTTATGTATACTGGAAAGTTATTTTATGAACACTTATGTTCATAAAATGTAAAAAAATGCAGTTAAGAGGATTTGCTTCTTCTTTTACCGTTACCTCCAGTTGGGACATTTTAAAATTGGATATGAGGGTTTCTACTAATTAGTAAAACATAAAAGTGAAAAAAAGTGTAATAATGAATGTTGTGAATATTTTACATTAGAGATGATGAGTGGGTGGAGAGGTGACATGATGATAAACAGCCTGCTGGATGACAAAGGCCTGTCAGCACTACCATCTCTATGGTGATAGTCAAGTGTTTTCTTTAATGATAGTCAACTGTGAGCCACTGCATCCAAACATACTGAAACATTAACAGCATCTGTCAAAGAGGCCGATACCTCACACATGATGAGCTCATCAGCTACTGCATGGAAGTGGAAAAGGTTTGTGTTTGAGATGCCCACACACCAACATGATGATGCAGGTTTATTAAAATAAATAAATAAAAAAAACACGCACTCAGGTACTGATGTTAAAACTTTTGCTTGGCAAAAAAATAAAAAAAAGAGAAACCTTACATACACCCAGAGGAACTGCGGGGGAGGAGAATGACAGAAACAAATTAGCAATATTGTTCATGAAGGGATGTTTGGGAGCCTGCATATGATGTTATCGCTGCCGTCTGATTATATCGCTCCTCGAAGTTGCCCTGCGAGATAGAGCGGGGATGGAAGGAGCCTTTGTCACGTCTCATTGCTGTAACCTGGATAACAATGCTGATGTTTACACCAGGAGGCAGCTTGAAATCTCAGCCTGAAGTTCCCTCGTTTCCGATACACATTACCTCACAATCATGTCCTTTCGCTGTGATGAGATGAATTTGATAGCTAAACGACGTGATTTACTGACATCCAGAAAAACTGAGCTGTCATTATCAAAGTATAAATCTTATAACTTCAAGCTTGTTCTAGAACAACACCCATAAAATGTGTTTTTTCATGTTTCTTCACACACGGATGATAGCTGGTGACTCTGCTTATTAAGCCTGAGTACAGAAGGTGCTCATTAAAACTGAAATTGATATGTGCCTGTATCTCCAGTTGCTTAACGCCTTTGTTCAGTTTGGGAATGCCTCTGTAACCCGGAGTGCTTGGCAGTGAAGAACTGGCCCTTTTTGGCTCTGTGGCCTGTTGTGTCTTTGTCAATCACCCAACCCTGAGAGGAAATGGCTGTGTGGGACAGCAACATCCTGGCAAGTACCTTGGGCAGTTGATACCATGGGAATGCACATTAAACACAAACTCAGGGCATTTATATTGTTTAACACTATCATTGTGTGTAGAGTACATCCAATAGTCCGAAGACTTTGTTTTTTGTTTGGGAGGACGTGTTGAGGCTTTGACCATTTAATAAAAATTGCATTGAACCGCTATGATCTCTAACTTTATGATCCAAAATGGCTATATTTTTTATTTCTTAATAAATAACTCTTTTGAACTTCACAGGTCAGCAATTTATCTGCCAAACAAAACTGCTGACAATCTATTTAAGATGAAAAAACACAAACAAACAAAAAAGGGAATTAAGGGAAGGAGGGGAAAATGCGAGCAGGCGAAAAAAAAAATCCCCAGAAGATCCACTAATATAAAATACACTCCTGTGAAAAAATGCTGAGTGACTGATGATCGTTTTATATTTCATACAAAAGGGACAAATTATTAAGCGTAACAAAAAGCATTGAAATAGCCATCCAACCATCCATCCATCCATGAGCATGATCATGAATCACCCTCTGAATGTAACATTATCAGACTTATGGTGATATAAAACATATATCCATGTTTCTTACAGAGTTCATAATGACCTAATTTGTGAAATTAACAAGAGGCCAATTAAAAACTCTGGAGCCTGGTTGAAAAAAGAAACTTTCCAAATTATTTCAGAACTGAAATATTTTTGCCTGTAAATAATGTTCAGCTGGTACCAAAATTAGATCATGCTTCTAATGATTTTGTTGATCTTCTGAAACAACTCTGGTCAGCCATCGACATAGAAACATTGGTTATATAAGATAATATAATTTCTAGTGTCATGATTCTGTAATCACTGTGAAAAATATAACATAGGGCAAAACCAGAGTTTAAATTTGACTCAAACCAATTTGTTCAGCAAGGAGCAGGAAAGTGGAAACAGATACCCAGTGTGGGACTTAAGTTCCACTGTGTTCAAAAAAATGACTTCATGCGACCAAAAGCCTTCAATGTGGCTCCTGTATTTCCCCCGTAGCATGTGCACTGTTCACCACGGACTTTCAAAACATGTGCTTTACTGTTTTTTACATGGAAATGGTGACATTGGTCAAATCTGGTGTGATTTAGAGACTGCGAATGTTTTAGTTCAGGTATTTGTAGATGTACTACTTACCTCTGCAGCATTGTGACTCAGACATACAGCAGAATTATCTCAGTAGCACAAAAACAGATTTAAACTTAGTCATGCACATTGATATAAAGTACTTGTGAGGAATAATCCTTCAACTGATTTCTTTGTTTTTCCCCGTTTTGGACACATTTTTTTTTCATATCAGCAAAAAATATGTGTAATAAGTACACATATTTAAGTTTGCGTCCTTGAGCAGCATTGGAACGATGTCTAATTTTTAAAACGCTTTGACATCATATACTGACGGCACACATGCACTTTCACTTCTCTCTTTGCTCCCATGTCTGTCTGAGCAGAGTGAGATCATTCAACACAATTTTTTTGCATTTTACTGGCTAAAACGGGAAGTCCTGAGTCTGCCGCTAAGTCTAAACCTGCCCTCCTTTTGTTTCATTTCCACTGCGTCGTGACGTCAGGAATGTGACAGTTTACTTCAGAGTGGTATATGCTATAACCTCTATGGCCGGTGTTTCTGCTTTCTCCAGAGCTAGCTGGGAGCGTCCTGCGGCTTTAAGAGGTGCACTCCCTTTGCCACGGACAGTACAGATTTCACACATTGCTAAAGCACCACTTTGATGTGGGGATTTACAGCTTCTGTTTAAGCACATTAATTCCCTTCTCTTCATATGCAGCATGGTATGGGAGCATACTTTCTCAAAATGACAACTAGGACTTAAAATAAAAGCCCGCTTGGGTATAAAGGTTGCAAATATGATCTACATTATGAGTTTAAGGAATCTGACCAGAGGAGAACTGAAAAAGCAATTTCAAAAAGTTCCCGGCAACCTTAAGAAACAGAAGACAGAAATGAACAAAAGATTAATCATATAGGTCGAGGTTATTGTGGAAATTCTAAATTCACTTCTTGGACTATAAGTTTTGCACCTAAAGTTTCTTAACCTTAAGTAAACCTGTATAACCTCAAGTAATGTCATCTTACATGTAACTAGAACACACATGCAGTCCAGTAAGACAAACAAGAAGTATTCAAACCTTTGTAAGTCAATGCTCTGGGAGCCAAATTTATGGTGAGAACCCAGCAGAGAGCGAACAAGCAGAAGTGGAGGATGTGCTATGAATACCAATTTTGCTGCTTGACAAGCCAGAAAGCCCCAACATCAGGCAGTGTGACACAATTTGTGAAAAGTTTTTAGTGTAGAATAACATTACCAAACATGAAATAATTTGCAGTGCAATTAAAAGTAGTCATATATTTTGAACTTATTTTATTTTCAACGTGTGTAATTGGGAATTTATGTGATGAGCCAACATGAAGTTCTGCATTGTTGTAAAATGGAAGAACAAGATATGATTTTCACGTTTTTAAACGTCATTGGTGTGCCGAAATCAGCTTTGCAGATCTATAAACTCAAATGTTTGACTATTAATCTTTGATGATGAGATTGGCCCTGTCAACAGATTATTCTGCATGAGCTGTGCATTTCTGTAGCTCCTCTGGAGTTAGTATGGAGCTTTTGCTGATCAATGGTCTCCTTGTCCAGCTGATTAGTTTTGGTGAGTGGCCATGTCAGTGTAAGTTTGAAGTTTTACCGGTTTGTTTCCCATCCTTGGAGATGGACTGAATTGTTTTCTGAAAGATGTTCAGGGTCTGATATATTGTTTTAGAACATTTTTTAACCTAAACCTACATTAAATCTTGCCAAAACTGATGTTTATCATTGCTCTGTCTGGTGTGTTACTTGGTTTAATGATCCTTTTTGCTCACTCATTTTCTTTAATAAACCCCTGAGGCATTCCCATACTAGTTGTATTGTCCTGTATGTATACAAATTGATACTGGTTTTTAAGGCTAAGAACTACTTGGAAGTAATAAAACAAAGAAGGCTAATCACAAATTCACACTTAGTCTTACACTAACTGGATTATTTTCCTTCCCTTCACTATTACGCACTACTTTGTGTTGGTCTATTACATAAAACCCAAATAAAATTTTATGGGTGTGATGTGGCAAAATATCTAAAGCAGCTTTTTTCCAACAGTGTTATTGCAAACAATATTCATTGTGAACCACTTGTGTTAAAATAGTGAACCTTTTGTGAAACCTCTGCTGCTGTGAATGGAAAGTGAGTGCAAATGGAAAGCAGTAATAATAATCTAAAACAGTGCAGCCAGGAACCTGACATCTCAGGTGCCCAACCTAGCTCTTTTTGCCAAGCATTTTTCACTCCTTTTCCAAATTGTGCACGCGTGTGTGACAAGAAGAGATTCCATGGTCTCCCTAAAAAAAAAAAAAAAAAAAGTACAGCTTCCTTTCTTTTTTCTTTATTCACATAATCCCATAACTCTGCCGGTGATGAATTAGGATTAATCCACAAAGGGCATGCTGGATATGCTCGAGGCCTCCATGTTGCAAAGCCAGCCTATAAGAACTGGGTCAACCGCCAACAGGAGGGGTAGAGTTCATTTGATGACAGAACCAAAGTCCCGACAAAGGGGAGGAAAGCTTAACTCTGGCCCTTTATTTTTCATACTGCTTTAAGATTGAGGCGTCCACCCAAAAATTAAGGGACAAGCAAGGTTCATCAGCAGGTTTACAAACATATCACAATAAATGCATAATTATTCTTTATTATTTTGACCATGTAGATTTTGACACGGAGAAGACCAACCTTTAATCTGATCCTCAAAGACGGAGTTGCTTGTGCTTTAGAAATATTGTGCGAGTGATGTGATGTAACTACTCCAGTCACACTTCCCCTTCTAGGTTAGCTAGAAGGGGAAGGTTAATTACCTTATTGGTGGCTTTCATGTTCGTTGGGTCTTACCGTCTTCCATGTGCAATGCCATGACCTCAAGTGTTCGGTTAAAGCCAACAGACTGGCTGATGCAATACTCTGGTCCACTCTTGGCTGGATCGCTGGAGTTCATTCAGGGTTGCAATAGATCGCTTGGCTGCTCCTGTAATTAATATTGCCTTCACCTGACTTGTTTTAGGTGAATGACCTTGTCACTGTGACTTTCAAGTTGAGTTATACCTATTTTATTTTCAGGTGATTAAATCTATTATTTTACAACTCCTCTTTAAATATTTATATGTTGTGTACCATGATGTTTTTGTTCCTTACTGTTCTCTGAAAACCTTTCACAGAACAGCTGGGTTTGTACTGGTATAACACATTCATAGACAAACTTTATTTATTTTTTGCATGTTTCCTGAAGGCAGTCAGTTGTGGTGGATTATATTTGGGGTTGTCAGAGCAACATGGGCTGAATGCAAAATGTATTCATACTTTTTAGAAATTGATTTTGTAAAAATAAGCCACACATAATTGCTTCATAATTATGCACCACTTTGTTTTTGTTTAACAAATAAAATTCCAATAAAACCATTGAACTTAATGTTCATATATGACTGAAAAAGTTTAAGAGATATGTATTAGAAGGAAATTGTATTGACATCCTAAGAACATGAATAATCCCTCCTGGTGTTGCACACTTAGCTAACCATTCTAAGGTTTTATGATTTTCTTCACCTACAGTATATGTCAGGTAAGGGATATGACTTCAGAGCAAATATATTATATTTGCCTAATGGCTGAAGGTTTACTGTTACTTTTGTTGCAGAAATAATGGAAAACAGGTGAGAGAGGCAGTGCCACTGAGGTGCAACCTGAGTGGCTCACCAGTCTGGAATGGGCAGCACTTACTAATACATTCTTCTCCATTCTACCAGGCCTCTCCCTCTCCCTGCCTCAAATGTCCCTACATTCACCTCTTTGCACCCAGGCCTGGTCCATTAATGACATCCATTTTGGGAGTCGGTAGGAGAGATCCTTTTATGTGGTGGTGATAAAATACTTTTTTGCCTGTGCTTAGCTGTGGTGCTGCTCTGGGCAGCAGACCATTACTTGAAAATAAACCTAATTATTTTTTGTGCTGTTGCAACCACAGCCCTAAGTCTCCAGCTGCAAACTCATAGGCTCATAGACAGGTCTGCTTCTGGGCCTTTCCCATCTCTGCTGGGCCAATCCAAATTGAAAAACTGATTCACTTCAGTGATAACCAAAAATGGTCTTAAGTCTCAAAATCAAAACCATTAGAATCTGTTCATATGACACAGTGCAAAGTGTCTTCGTTCAGCGCATTAACTCCAATCTGATTAAAAGTGGTTTTCTGGGGAAAGTTTCTGGTAAATCCTAATTCAATATTCCCATGTAGGCATGAATGCATATGCAAATGAATCTGTGGGGGATGCATAATAGGGGCAAATGGTGTAAGTCTGACATGCTCCAAACATGAACCATATGCGTTTTTCTTTTTGTCTGCAAGTATAGTAAGACGTCTTTGTTCTAACATCATACCTCAGGAGAGAGTTCTCTTCAGCCTGCATCCAACAGGACTGACTACACCTTGTCGTAGGCTTTTTTTCCCCTAGAAGATCCTTCATTCCTACTATCCTTTGCCGGATAAGGAATGTGTGTGTGGCAAAAACCAATCAGTAGAATATCTGTGACAGAGCATAAGTGGATTATGGAAGGAGGGAACTAGACCGGAGGAGCCAAAAGGCAAATGAAGCCATGGTTGCATAACAGATCTGTTTTATCAAGTAACAAGAACCACTGCACAGGGCCTGTGGGATATGATGCTCATTGCTTGGTAGTTTTATGGCTATCACTGGGAATGTGATAATGAGGAAAGAAAATTTGCTATGAGTCCGAATAACACGAACAATAATTGCTTTACACTCTGTCTAGACAATGAATGGTTAAACTGCATGTGTGAGGGTGTTAGAGAAGCATGGTCTGGGGCCGGGCGGCGGGTGGATGGTGGTTGTGGTGGTGGCGGGAGGGGTGGTACTGCTGGAACGGGTAAGTAAAGTGAGCATTCTATTGAGGTCTTAGTTTGGCTAATCTCCCCCATGTGACAGCACAGCCAGATTTGCTGCCATGGAATGCCACAGACTGTTGTGCTGCGGACAAAAAGAGACAGGGGCTTAAGCTACAGGGGGGCAACACTGCATGGTTCTGGAGAGCAGCGGAGCTATGCCAAAATAAAAAAAGAAGTTCTCAGGATTTTTTGCATCAACCCCTTCCTATCCAAGTGGCAGTGTCCCTTTAACTGCAGCAGTCAGTTACGACACAAATGTACACATCCATGTGGAAGTCACCACCTACAAGAGGATGTAATAAGATGTTTTGGGAGGTGTCTTGCACACATTTGACCCCTCCTCCCTCAATCTCCTATACCTGCAGTGGTTCGTCTTTCACCTCAGTTGGATTAGAACCACATCTGGTCCACAGGCATTGGATCTTCTCATGAAAACCAGAACTCTGGCAGTGACTAACAGCCCAGATGCTGAGGCTAGACCACTGATACAACCCAATAAATGTTTTTTAGCTTTCTCTTTTGTGGTTCATGTTAACTCAAAGTACTAAAACCTGGAGCAACTAATCATTATTGGAAAAATCAATTATGCTAGTTTAAAAGAAAAATATTATTCAGTACAACTTATTTGAGAATCTGAGGCTTGAATAAAAAGATTTTAAAAAGTGTTTCAATGTACATTACCCTGCAAATTAATTTGTTCCCTGGTACAGATGTAAACTTGTAAAACTAGATTAATCTCTAATTGAAGTAGCAGAATGCCACAGAAAATTATGTTGAACAATTTTTAATTTATAAGATATGGAGTTTCCCTGGTTTATATTATTAGTCACAGAGGATAATTTCCTATGGGCACAGGTGTGGCCACTGCAGTAATACGGACACTGCATGGGTCCATTGTGGTGAAGAGAAAGCTGAACCAAAAGGGGAGACTCTCAGTTTTACATGTGGTTTATGTTCCTACCCTTACCTAGGGTCATGAAGTTTGACAGAAAGAATGAGATCCTGAAAATGACTTTCCTGCACAGGGTAACCCTCTTAGAGTTAGGGTGAGGAGCTCAGCCATCTGGGATGGGTTCATGGTACAGTCCCTATTCTTCAACATCGAAAGGGGTCACTGAGGTGGCTTGGAAGTCTTTTCTAGATACCCTTGGATGCCTCCCTATGAAGGTGTTTATGGCATTGCCCTCCAGGAGGAGGCCCAGGGAATGGCCCAGGATATGCTGGAAGGACAAAGTCTCTCTGCTGGCTCACCTTGAGGAGCAACAGGAGGAAGTTTGGGAGAGGGAAGTGTGGGGGTCTCTCCATAGGGTTGATGTGTTGATTCTATTTAGTAAATGGTTACAGGAAATTAGCTATAATTGCATAAGTTGAAGGCAAAATAAATATTAAAAAAATAAGACTAAATGTGGATTCAAGTCAATCCAAACCCAAGTTTAGACTATAGGTTCTTGCTAATCCACATGAATGAGTTTGTCTACATTAAATTGGTTTATCTATTTCTATTAATTATATTTTTTAATAATGGTATTTTTTTGTCTAATTTGTTTTACCATTTGGGGTGTGTCACCTAAGGGCTTTCTGTAGTTATATGGCTGCCATTTCGATATAAATGTCTGAAAATAACTTGTCGTTTTCAGCAGATTTTAATTGGATCTGGTGAAACATAGACAATGATTATCTTTAAATTCCAACTGTAAAGTCTAGAGAATTTGAGTTTCTTTTCATTCTAAAGGCCTACAATGCCTGTCCACTCTTTGAAACAGCAGAACATGTGAAAAATAAATCTTTGTGGTTTCTGCCTAGCAACGGGATATATAGGTAATCACAGAATAGGAATTGTCTACCAGACTCAAAATCAACCTCCGATGACACCATTTCCAGCTCCTAGATCTACATCATACAGAAAAAGCTCTTGAGTTAAAACAAATAGGATGTCAGAGAGAGCTCAGCATCCTAGAGAGATTACTCAAAGATGAATGGTTAAAAATTCTTCTCTATTTGCAAAAACAAGTAATATTTTTGTAAAGTATTAACATAAAATACCAGTAGTGGTGCATTTAACTTATGTAAAAATATATTCTAGACATAAATTCATTTTCTCCTATTTTAGAACTGTATGATAATTATAAAAAAATGCATTTATTCTAAGAATTTTTACAAATTTTTACTTGGTGGGTAAATAATTCAGAGGAGTGCTCTATGAATGAGTTGTATCACAGATTCAAGCATTCAACCCCAATCCCTAAACCTAACCTGCTCTTGGTAAACTGTTCAAATCCTCCAGATCTGCAGTTTGGGTCGGACTTGAGAATCATTGTTTTGTAGCTGTTAGGACATGAAGATCTCTCAGTGTCAGCTTCACACATTCTCCTCCATCCCCCCCTCCCCACCATCCCTGATTCCCACCCCACCCAAAGCTTTAATTAAAGACATAATCAGGATTTGCATAACAAACACCCTTGAGTTCTTACTATCGGTGCCCCATTTGCCATCAAAAATCTAATGAAAATATAACATCACCTCTGGGCCCTCCTCCAGAAATTCTCAGCTTAGCTGTACCAGTCTAGAACGGAAAGGTTTGTCATATAGTTAGTTTAATTCTTTTGTATGATAAGCATCAACCACCTAAATCCAGCCTGGCCAAATCCTCTTGAGAGGGGCTAAGTGGCAGAGCCAAGTGAAGAGAGAGCAATAAAGAGTAGAAGAGAGGGTTGAGCAAGGACATGAGAGAAGAGGAAAGGAGGGTCTGTAACTAAGGCATCTAAACCAGGATCAGGTCAGGCTAGACCTCTCCTCCCTCGACTGCCTCCGCCCCAGCAGCCTCCCACCCCCTCAGCTGTCCCTGGGCCACAATAGGTTGAGCATCTTTTGTGGCATTAACGGTTTGTAGGAGCCAGAGAACAATGTATGAGAAGTGAGGAGCTCAGGGTTCCCACACACAGGGCCGACATATCCTAACCCCCCACCACCAATCGCTGGTAAAAGACGGCAACCTGCACACAGCTGATCTCCACCTCCTGCTGAGACCTCTCCCCCTTCAACATAAAACACATTCTCCTCCACATGCATGTACAAACACACTCCGCTACAAAGCAAACACAGTCATGCACAGATAAATACGCATTGCTGGTTTGACACAGATATTTGCTCATGTTTAATGCATGATAAATAATTTATGACACCGGATAAAGTTGTTGATATTACTGTGTATTCACATGCACTTGCACGCATAGCTGATTGCCCGGTGAGACCATAAAGAGGCCTACTGGGGAACCCTTTTGTTTCAGAATGGGTGAAAGTTTGTCTGGGATCTTGATTAATTTGTACTGTCATATGTGGGAGGCGCCTTTCACCAGTGGGGTAGTGGGGGGCAGGAGGGGAGGAATGTCATTTACTGAAATCTAAATTTCTTCCTTTCAAATTGACTGAAATCCATATCTATCATGAATTGTAGGTCACTGATCGATAAATAATTAAGCTACACCTTTGTTTATTCAGCTCTAGTTTAAATGTGCAGAAATTGATAATCTACAACTTGGAAATACATGATTAAAGATGAAGATTGATGTAAATTAATATAAACACATTTCTATAATTCAAACACAAATCATTAAACAGAAAATACAGAAGGACAAAAATATAATAATTTTTATTTTTGAAACTGGGACATATTTTATCATTATAAATTTCATATCACTGACATAAATAATTTTAAACAATTAAAAAACAAACCTAATTTATACACTAACTCTGTTGCATTCCTTTCTGGTAACACTTATTTGAGGGGGTGCACATGAGAATGACATGGAACTGTCATAAACCTGAAGGAGTCTTCATCATATTTATGACGGTTGTCATGACATGTAATTCTGTAAATAATGACACTTTTAATGCAGTTTTGCATCAAATGTGTATTAAAAGTGTCATTATTTATATAATGACACTTAATGACAACTGTCATAAATATTCATGAAAATGCCTTCTTTGTCATGACAGGTGTGATGTCATGTTTACGACAGTGTAATGTCAGGTTTCTGCACAGCCCTTCTTTTCCTGAATGATGTGATTTCCACTACAACACCCTTACATATCCCTGAAACTTTTTAACTGGTCACACACAGCCAATGGAGCCGCTGTAGAACAGGTGTGATGTAATGAATTGAAGGGGTCCGTGTGATAAGGGCTGCTGAACTTTGAACCAATTGTAATTTATGGAGAGTTTTCTGTGGCATACCAGTATAAGCCACGGATAGCAGCTCCAAATAGTTGCAGGAGACATGTCAGTGGGTAGGCTGATGATCTTCGTTAAAATAAAGCAAAAGGCAGGTATTGTCTTTCACTTAGGACTGAATTAACGAACAATGAGAACGTAGACTTTAAAGACTTTAAAAAAGAGCCGGGGAGCAGCGGCTGCAAAAACTCGTCAGCGTAGACTCTCACCGGAAGTTCAACCAATCTGATGCTGTTTACATATCTGTTAAAACTGTCACAATATCACGATAGCATAGTATGAGACAGATCATTCGAAAAATCAAGCTCCTCCTCCTCTTCCCAGTGCTACTTTTGCAAATTGCCTAAATGTGCCACTCCCAGTTAAAAACAACCAGAAAGAAGGTCTTAGTGCTATCAGTCATGTTAATATTTGTGCTGCTAAATGTGATAATGGCCTAGAAATAGCCGTAAAACTGTTTGGGGGGTTTTTTCACTGTTTTCATGGCATGCAAGCTGGCCTTAGCATTCATGGCAGGCTCTGTTGACGGGGACAATCTGTAGTGTAGCAGAGATCAAGGGCGGAGGGTGTGATGTGTATTTTTGGGGTGAGGGGATGGGGAGAGTCTCTACCATGGAGGGAACATAGGAAATATTGCTCTGTTCAGATAAGGCCATCATTAAACTAGGACATACAATAAAACTTTTCCAGCTAATAACTACAGGTTACAGGTTAATAACTACAAATGGCACAAATGGAAGAAATTACCCTAAACAAATCATTCCGGATGGTGACACATGGTGGCTGCAGGATCGTGTGGGGATTTTTTTTTCTTTTCAGTAGAGACTAGGAAACTGGTCAAAGTAAAGAGAAATGTGGATGGAGATGAAATGGAGCAAATTGTGAATAAAGCCTGTTTGTGCCTGCAAATGACTTGAAATGCAAATGTATCTACAAAGGGCACAACAAATAGGAGTCTTGATGCAAAAGCTTATGTTCCAGAAAACACATATTCGTGTTTTCAAACAGATTGGTTATTGACAAGACCACAATTCCAGTAAGAATTTGCAGCAGGACCTAATTACTGATGTTAACATATGAGGGGCCGTTTAGGACAAAATCTATGTTTTGTCTCTCACACACTACTAAAAACTAATGCACACCCACAAAATATTAAAATTGCACATATATACTATCAAAATGTCACACACATATACAATTTTACTCTCACACGCATACACAAAATACAAAAATTGTGCATATATACTATCAAAATGTCACACACATACAATTTTACTCTCACACGCATACACAAAATACAAAAATTGTGCATATACACTGCAAAATTATCATCTATGCATACACCCCTTCTCACACACAGACAAAATACTAAAATTGCACATATATACTGTCAAAATGTCACACAAATATAATTTTTTTTCTCACACGCATACACACTAATAAAATATCACACATGCATACAATTTTCCTCTCATACAAACACAAAATATTAAAATTGCGCATACACACTAATAAAATATCACACACGCATACAATTTTTTTTTCTCACACGCATACATAAAAGACTAAGATTGTACATATAAACTAATAAAATATAGACTCACTTTTTGTATGCGAGAGACATCTTTTTATATGTGTGAGAGGGATTCAATTTTTGTATGTGAGAGGGACTCATGTTTTGAATGTGTGAGAGTGATGTTACGGAATAGGCGGGCATAATTTGGAGATCAGATCACGCATGTGTTGATACCACAGTGAAGTTAGCTTCAAGTTGGATATTGGAGCTCCACAGTGTAAGGGGCGTTTAACTCAAGGTTAATCTGATTTATGAGTGCTAATTTCGACCAGCCGTTCTCTACCGCTACCTCCTCAGGCGCTCAGAGGTTCACTTAGGGCTTACCCCGGCGTTAGAGCCGGAGTAAGCGGCCTTAGAACCGGAATAAGCCCTAAGTGAACCTCCGAGCGCTTGAGGAGGGAGCGGTAGAGAACGGCTGGTCGAAATTAGCGTTCATAAATCGGATTAACCTTGAGCAAAACGCCGCTTCCTCCGGCTCTAATGCCTTACCCCGGCATCAGAGCCATAAGTGAACCTCCGAGCGCTTGAGGAGGAAGCGGGAGAGAACGGCTGGCCAAAATTAGCGTTCATAAATTGGACTAACCTTGAGCATAACGTCGCTTACACCATGTAACTCCAACATCCAACTTGAAGCTAACGTCACAGTGGTAACAACGCATGCGCGATCTGATCTCCAAATTATGCCCCGCCTCTTCTGTGACAACTCTCACACATACAAAAAATTAGTCTATAGTTTATTAGTTTATATGTGCAATCTTAGTTTTTTATATATGTGTGAGAAAAAATTTGTATGCCTGTGTGATATTTTAGTAGTGTGTATGCACAATTTTAGTAGTTTGTGTATGTGTGTGAGAGAAAAATTGTATTTTGTGTATGCGTGTGAGAGTAAATGTGTGTGTGATATTTCAGTAGTATATATGTGCAATTTTTGTATTTTGTGTATGCATGTGAGAAAAATTGCATATGTGTGTGTGACATTTTAATAGCATATATGTGCAATTTTAATGTTTTGTGTGTGTGTATGAGTTTTTAGTAGTGTGAGAGACAAGACATAGCTTTTGTCCTAAATGGCCCCTCATATTAATAGTCTATGTATTTGACTGCACTGTATCTTAATGCAAAGAAGAAAAGCTGGTAAAGATGTACCTTAAAAGACTTGTAATTGCAGCAAACAGTTGTTTCTAAAGGAATGAGTCAGGTGGGTTGATTACAAATGCATGGGACAGTATTAAGATTTAAATTTGTTATATCATCATGTAGTTTTGCTGTTTTGTGCTGGTTTGAGTTGAAGAAAATCAAGAGGATTTAAGACTTTTTCATTGCTTCTTAATTTAATAAAATGAACCAGACAAATATGGGAAATCAAAACTGTTCACACATTTTCTCTGCATGAACATCTATCAGTTTTCATTGTGATATTGTGGAATAACTCCTCTTCTCCTTTCTTTCCCTCTTTTTGTCTTCTACCCACCATTATCTTATTTTGCTGTGAGTGATTCCCACACCTCACTGCTCTGATGCTGTCAGGGCCAATGAGAAGCCAGATCTGTATTGATTTTCAGCCACCTGTGCCAGGCGCCTTGTGGCTGTGAGTTATCCTCGCTCCCTTCCTTCTTTTGCACTCCTCCTCACTGTCCAAAGCCTGCCACTGTCTCCTGGGGTAGCTGATGCACAGCAAGCAACACAGTCCATTTGTCAGCAATTGTCAGCATTTAGTGAGGCAATGATGTGTGACAAGATGGGGATGGGAAGGGTGAGCAGGAAGTAGAAAAAAAAAATCTGGATTTTGGGAGGCAGGGGGTAGGTGGAAGGGGTGGAAGAGCTCCCTCCAATGGAATGAAAAACACATCCCACCAAACAGCCCCAATAATGTAAGATTACAAATATTTGTCTGCAAATATTTGCAAAAATACTGCCTTTTAATTTTCCTTAGATTAGAGGACTTTTAAATTATTTCAATGGATGAGTGTTGTTTGGAGAGAACTGCTGAGCCCCACTGAGGTCAACACAGAAGAGACTCCTTTCTACCCTCACAGGTCTTTGTTTAGCTTTGATTCAGTCAGAAAAGACTGTGAGAGGTGCACTTGTAGTAGCAAAGATTTCAGTGTTCTATAATGAATCTTATTTTTCATTCCAGGTGGAAGTAGTTATTAGGGAGAATGTGTGGAGAACATCTTTCTCTGAACTTTCACAGAAGGTCTATACTCAGAGGTTCAAACAATGTTTTGTAAGGAAATTTATGCTTTCTAGGCTTTACGGCTATCATGTAGGTAGGACAGAGTTTCATTGTTGTCTGGTACTTTGCCCTGAGATGACATTTGTTGTAATACAGGCAAAGTAATGAGTTTGAATTTAAACTTAATTGAACCGAACTGAATTTTTGTCCACATTTCCTGGAAATGAATATCCAACATTAAGTGTCTTATAAAATTTTTAGTGTGCAGATTCTTTTGGCAAAGAAAAATACCTCATGAAAATTTCGTAACAGTTTAATTGAGTCTTTCTAGGTATTTTTCAGTCTGAAACTATCCAATTCATGCAGTATTTCACACATCTCCCAGAGCAGGAACTTGCAAGCACTGTGCTGATTGGTACTACTTTTCAATCCTGAAGCCAGGATTTAGTTTGGCAGGGAGTCTTAGGAGGCTTTATACCTCCACCTCATTAAAAATATTTGACACCTTTTCCACTCCAAGGTTGACAAAGAAGCTCAGATTCTCTAAAGATGCCCTCTGAAAATGACACCTCAATATTTTTTTTGATTTTGTACAGCAAAACATGGATGGAAGCTTTCTGATATACATTTCACACAAATAGGCCTCTTATGTGTTGCCAGGCAAAATCTGTTGACTTGGCCTTGACTCCTGGAGCCTTCAACAATTATGAAAATATGATAGGCTCAGTGCTTTGTGGATGTTTAAGCTCATGTTTTTGGAAGGTTGCTGCTCTGCTTGGTGTTACTGTGTAGCCTGCCTTAATGGATCCTCAGCAGGGGGTTTCTGATTGGCCAAGCGCCTTTCGTTTGCTTTGCTCCTGGGCTGTAGTGCCAGAGAACAAATCTAGGGACACATTTTGGGGATCAGCTCGTGTAAACTGGCTTTTTCCAGGTCCATATGGAAGACATCATCACACAGAGAGCAGTGTGAAGTCTGTCATAGTGGAGCTATTGGATCACATATATCCTCACCTATCATCCAAATATCAACACATACCTCTTCACCTGAAAAGCCTGTTAGAGAAAATCCATTCAAATCTGTCAACATGATGTGCAGCCTGGCAACAATTCTTAATCTTATTTACTGAATCTTTTGGCCTCCTTGGTTTGGTTTCTGGAGCCTACAAGAATTGTTGCTAAACTATCAAGACCTCCACTAAAAATGTTTAATCTTTTCTCACACAGGTTGCATGCAAGATAATTGAGATGTAGTCCAGACCATTTTTGACAGTAACACATTTTTTGTAGTGTAAGCTGGAACTAAACATTAAATGTCACCGCTCCCCCAACCAAAAAAATGCACTCAGATAATTTCTTACTGAGCCAAATATTGGAGCCATATTGGAGCCAAATATGGATTAAACCAACCTCTGCTGACTACTACTGATTTTCCATGTTAAATTGATAGTTTAGAGAAGTAATGTTTTGTTGATAGCTGTGAGACATTTGAAGTCTCACCTCTCATTTCAGTACATTACTTTACATTTCCATTTAGCACAAATCTAGATCAGTTGGCTAGTTCAAAATGGACTAACATCTAGGGAAGGATGCTAACCCCTGATGTTAGCCCCTACAAAGACAAGTGAGTGTCTTTGTGTTCCTACCTTCTTCATCCCCCAGGTTGTTACCGACAGGTGCGTCCTCAAGTTGATGCTCATCAGCACCAATCAAGAGATCAGTATTTACAGGAGCAGCTTCCCTGAGGCAGAACCTACACTCGACTACAAGTCATCCTTGAGGTCTAGTTGGTGTTTCTTACTTACTTTCTGTGTTCTCCTGGTTCCTCCTCAACCAGTCTTCTGCTGAAGGTCCGTTCCTCTGCTGTCGCTTCCTAGTTTTTGTTTGGCATCTCCTGGCCACTGTGCCAGGAGATATCAATATTGATTTGTTGGTTTACATAGTAACAGTTGACAGGATTTAGCATCATAGACAGTATAAACAATGTGTCCATTCACAGTTTCACCTAACTTATGTTGTGTTAAAAAACAGTGGGTGGATATTTGGAAAATGTTTGACAATAGAAGGTTGGTATGCCGAAATAATTGTGCTACTGATTCATTATGTAAGGTTTCACAATATTTTGGTTTTCCACTAATGAGTACTTTCTTGTCAAAATACACCATTGGACACATTAGAATATAGGAGAACAGACTTGTGATAATGTTCTATAGATAAACTGCACTAGTGTAACAAATGTACATGTGTAAACATTGGTCAATATTACTCCTTCACTCAGATTGATCAATAGATCACTAAATTCTAAAAAAAAAAAAATCTTCCTCGTTTTAAACCTTTGAGGTTAATGAGCAGCACTGTAATTACTGTGCTGTGGAACTGCTTTTTCTCATCATGGATGACTAGCCTGGAATTAACTCATTACCCTCTATCCTGACCATGCAATTAAGCTCTGCAACACAATTAAGTCTCTATCTTATGCCTCACTAGACACTAGACAGCAGTGATCACTGCCAGCGTGTCATCACTGCTAACTCTTATCTTGTTGTTGATTGCTGAGTTATGGCTTCTAATCAAACTGGCAGTTATAGTTTCTGAAAATCTTTACAGGTTGATGGTATTGATTAAATATGATGTGTTCAGAAGCTTCTCAAGGGTGTTAACAGAGATACACAAATGCTGAGGTTGTGAGTCGTTCATGGCTAGCTGTCAGTAACGTTTTAGGCCTGATGGGGTCCTGCAAATGTCTACAAGGGTGGCCCACGAACAATGCTGCCCATCTGGAAGCAGCTCATTTTGGCGCTGGACGATCTGATGGATGGGGGAAATCTCATCAGGATGTCCAGCTGAGCTCACCAGCAGAGACCCAATCAATCACCCCTCTCCTGTCTCTACTGATGGGCACCCATCCAAACAAAAACCTAGAGGTCAAGGGTTCTGTCAAGGCATCTTAGGCTCTATACACGTATTCCTTCACAACAGACAAATTAATTTGAGTACTTTAAGAGTGCTCAAATTAAGGAGATGCAAACCTCCATTTTGCATCTTCTTGTTCTGTGTGAAAAAAGTTCTGGAGAGACACATAGACTTGCACTGGCACAAGAAAATATTTCCTAATGGCAACTGTAGTGATACCAATTTATGAAGAAACAGTAGTTTTGAAAGTTGGATTTATAATCAATACATCTCTTGAGTGAAGTTTTATGACAGCTTTGCAATCTATTATCTTGTCAAGATTTTGGAGCAGCCTGTTGAGGAAAAACTGCTTCTCTTGTGCTGTGATTGATAGGTTTTCAGACTGATTTTCCATTACTCTGGAGACTCCTCTTCAAGTCCAGAGATCTCTCAAGTTTCAGCCAATAGACCTGGGTTTAGTAAATTATTTTCTTAGACATTTACAGACCCAAGTAAAATAATGAAAGGAAGTACTTGACCGACTGTCACATTAATATTTTGTGTATTGATATAGGGCAACGTATTGGGGGAGCACCTATCTTTTTTGTTTTTAAATGTACTTAAGAATGATTGAAAATATAAATAAGTGATAGGTTTGATAATGGCTAAAACTGACCGCAGACCCACTCGGCCATTGGAAAATTTATTTTCCTGTAAATTGGCTTGGCTCTGCACTTGTCAGTCATAATGACAAATGGCAGTGCTTGATGAAGCAGAGGGGTTACATCATCACTTCCCTAATGAGGCAGCTAACAGCAGGAGGGGAAGCAAGAGAGAAAAGCAAGTAGTATTGATGAAAAGATGGGTAAAGCGGAAGAATTAGACAACTGCTTTATAGTTGCTAAACACCCACGCCTGCCTGCCTATCAGTCAATACATTTTTGGATTGTTGTTTAGAATACTCAGCAGTTACATGGATTAAGTTTTGGTTTTGTTTCCAACTCAGGATCAAATCAAAATCCTCTTTGAACTCATCATTTAAATCTAATATACACATGATGAAAATTTGACCTGATTTTATGCCACTTTTGTTTAGAACCCATTTCTGGAAAGACAAAAGCAATAATGTTTATTTAATAAGGCTTCAAATTATGTTTGTTGAAATATTTGTATTTAATTAAAATTTAATAGATGTGGTCCCTGAGAATACAAGAGAATGAGTTCTAACATTAGGTCCAGCCAGGGTAAAGGACATTTCCCATTTGCCTGGGTCTCTCTGTGTCTTTATGGTTGGCTCTAGGCTTGGCATTAGAGTCCAAGGGGGAGATTATTTTGCCTGTCTGCCTTCAGGAGCTCTCAGGGTCCGTGTCTTTGTGCAGCATTAAAGCTGGCGGGGAGTGCGCCCACCGAGAGAGGGGAAATGTGTTTGACATACGCTCAGAGCACACGGTCGGGGAGGCTGGAACAGCAGGATACGATTAATGACCACAGAATCAGATTGTTACAATATGGCTTCCCTTCACCCCCACCTTCTTCACTGAGGGCCTGTCATATTTCACAGACTTGCCTGGACTGTGGGGGTGTGTGTGCGTGTGTTTGTAGTGTTTGTGTTGTGTTTCTTTAGTTGGGCAGGGGCGCTTTTATTCTCTTTTTTGTTGTCTTTCTCTCTGTGTCTCTCTGTTGATGGGGGTCATTGATATGCAACAGTGCATTCTTGGATCTTACAGGAGAGTCTGTTCTCATGGCTATTGTGTGTTACTTTGGCTGATTAGACACAAGGACATACCTCTTTGGAACCGCATTAGCAACTGAGCACAGGGGAAAAAACTCCTTAATTTTATAAATGAAGATTGATTAGAATGATGGATAAGGACATTTAAAGTAGTTTATTAATTGGTTAGAAGTTTAAAATATCCAACTGTAGTACATGCCTACATTTATGTCTTGATTTAGCATAGGTCTACATCAGCTGACCGAGACTGTGGCTTGCCTAAGAAGGGCCACGACCAAACTTATAAAATCTGTTTTAATGTTCTGATCAATTGTCACATGAAGCACACATACATTTTTTTCAAGCTGTATGTATCAAATTTGAATGGACACGTACAGTGAAAGTTGCAAATAAACTCACTGCTTGTTGCTCTCATCTGACATTTTTTATGGAGTACTTTGAATAAGGGGTAAAAACTCTCTGATATTTGGGCTTGTAAGATATTTCTATGTATTTCCAGCAAAACGTACAGAAAGAGGTTACTTGCTTTGGAAAGTTAGGAATCAGAAGCTGTGTTCTATCATCTCCACAGTGATTATTATATAAAAAAGAAAATCAGTGATCAAGAGCTTGAACTGATACAGGGGATTCCACAAGGACATCACAAACATCTGCATTATCTGCTGTGACGTTTTTGAAATGGGGGGAGGTTTAGAGTTCTAGCAGTCCAGTTTGCTCTCTTCCTTTCTTTGACTTGCAGTCAGCTTCAGGCTATGAGTTCAAATAATCAAAGTTTATTCTGAATGTGGATGCTAACCTAGGCATCTGCTGCACGTATAATATTAAAAGCTTGTAATCTTTTAATAGAAACCTACTTTAAAAATCTTGAATTATTCCTTTAAAATTTTTATTAAAAAACTATGTTGTAAATAACAATTTGTTTTAGTGTTTCACATTAAGAGTAGCTTGTACAGCATTTTAAGATTCATATTAACATTAATGATGTTGCTGAAAATTGGTCCAACTAACTTAAAGTAACAGCAGTTTTCAGGGTAAGCTTCATGGGAACAGCGTTTGAGAAAAGAATCTGTAGACCAAATGTTACCAGATTTCTGGGGTGTTTAGGGGCTCCTTCAAGTGATCTTCAGGGTTTTAGGGTCAGTGCCTAAAGTGCAAAAGGCCACATGGGGAAAAGATGTGTAGGAGCTGAGAGCACACAGGGAAAAAGAGGAAAACCTTAACAAGGTGTCGAACACCACTCGTTGGATCTGCGCTCATGAGCACACGCATAACTGGACCTGTGCTGTGATGTTTGTTGACACGTCTGGTACAGAATTTTGAAGTTTTCACAGCTATCATAAATCAGGAGAGTGCTTGATTTTTCCCAGGGTTAGGAAGCACATCTCACATATTTTCCAATTCCTTCTGAGGTCCCAGAACATCAGTGGACTAATCTTTCTGAGCCATATCAACTATGGGTAACACTTGAGAGACTTCTGTAGTTTATTTGCAAGTACAAATTCTTATAGGTAAAACAATGTAAACGGAAACCCATCCAAGGATTTTCACAGGAAGTTATATAGAAAAAGATATTCCCCTTAATGTGATTCCACTTTAAAGAAAGAGATTCAAGTTTCTCCTTCATCTAGACTACATTAAAAAGACACTTAACTGGCACCAATTTCTGCAGTTTCCACACTTTCTTTTCCCAGATGAATAGGTCAATTTCCTCTGCTTGTGTATTCTGAACGAGGCACAAAAACCAAGGATGTTAGCATTTGTTTTTCTCTCATTTTGCGCACTAGTTAAGTAGTTAGGTTATTATGTGCTTTTAACATGTTGCAGATCTCTTAGATCCCAGTATGTGCTCAACACACAAACACTCACCCCACCCAAGTTGCTGTCTCTACAATTTTCTGTTTCTATAAATATGAAAAAAGGAACATTTTTTGCTATTCAAGAAACAGTAAATCAAACTATATATTTTAAGAATTGAAAAAACATAAACCAACAATTATTGAGAAAAGCAAGGAGCATATGGAGACACAGTGAAATTACAGTGGTTTTAGTTATTACTCAACTAAAACCAAAAAGATGATTCTCCTTTGCACCTTTTTTTACAGGGCTGCCTTCTGACCACAATGAGGTTGAAAGCCCTGGAAGACACAAAACTTCCTGTAGAGAAAATAACATAAGTCGCATAGAGAAGCAAACCAGAAGCCCATCTAAAATGGTCAGCCTGCTAATAAATGCACCAAAGAAGGAACACAACTTTATTTGTGAAAAGTCAACATGAGAATTTGACTAGAAAGGTCTAGTCCATTCACATTGACTCATGCACAGAGCAATGAAATTATTATTTTCTTTTTTTTTTATCAAAGAATTAGTCAGACACAACATAACATGAATAAGACATTTTTTTTTCCTTATATAAAACAAGATAATGTAATTAAATAACAAGTCAAATGCTTATAGCCAGGCATGAAAACAGAAGAAGGCAGCAGAAGAAACAATGTTATTACAGAATTTACAGAAAGAAAAAGACATTTTAATAGAAGCTTTTATTTTGCATATCAGTTGATATTGCTCAGTTCTCTGTGAACTGTGTGGGTGCAATTAATCGGTTTACTGCTAGGATAGCCACTGCACATTTCTCAGGAATCTGAATTTGGCCCTGAACTTTACTTTTACATGTTGGTTCAGGTATTAACTTATTTAGACAAGGGATCAGGCCTTATTGGTTGTCCCCTCGATGGAATGGACAAACACAGGGGAGGGATGTTTGAGAAACTGGGCCCTTAGGCAAAGAAGTGGTCACTGAGCTGCTATTAATAATCAGTCATCGCAAGGACTGGCAACTCAAGGATATGTGGTCAGAAAAAGGCAAACTTACAAACATTTGCATCTCCTGTGTAACTTACCTTACTTTTGTTTTGACATTCCTTTTCAGGTAGATGAAGTTTCCATATCACTCGAAAGTATCAGCTGGCATTTAGATTTCATGCCTTTAATAGAGACAGACAGATCTCCAAAAAATAAAGGTAATCAGTTCAATGTCAATACCAACTTATCTTTTTAAAACCACAAAAGGTATTAAAAAAATTAGGTGGACTAAGTGATGCACAGCAAAGTGGAAATAAAACAATGTAACATTTATAACACATACTTAAAACAAGAAAAGAAATTCAAGCTAAAAACTCGGAATAAACTCAGTGGAGATAAAGCACGATGGTAAACCGCTGTAGAATTAAAATCTGGGAGTTTTAAGCTGTGTAATTTCAAAGCAGACTTTGTCTGGTGTATATGAAGGCAGTGTTACCTGCATTTTCATGACTGTTCATGGGGCATCCACAAGCGTTTGCTTAGAGCACCTGTGTCCGATGTGATAAGAATTTCTTTCACTAACTATTTCATAATGGGCTGCACAGTGGCGCAGTTGATAGAGCTGTTGCCTTGCAGCAAGAAGGTTCTGGGTTCGATTCCCGGCCCGGGTCTTTCTGCACGGAGTTTGCATGTTCTCCCTGTGCATGCGTGGGTTCTCTCCGGGTT
>CAEGAE010051282.1:0-83578 GCA_903067095.1 Girardinus metallicus
AATTAATTTTATATTTTTAAATCTATAAATATATATATATATATATATATATATATTTTTTTTTTTTTAAACATTGCTTTATTTGTGACACCCAATATGAAATATTTTAGCAGCAGTTACTTTAGCTCCTAGTTTTTTTTTTATTTTAAATCAATATATCATGTTGCACTTTTATAAATTGTTGTATAAATGCATCAGTAAATTATACTTTACTGAGTTGTGTATGGTGGTTGAAGAAAAAAAAAAAAAAGACTAAAATAAGTATGAAGCCAATGGTGAAATATTACAATATTTTTGCTGTATTTATCCAAACTGGGATTTCTTTCTTTTTTTTTTTTTTTCTTTTTTGTGAGAATAACTTACCAACATCACAAACTAAAACTACCGTTTGAGAAAAACAATTGGTATTCACAGGGCAAACCTTGTGCCGGATCCTTGTCGCTGGGTCACAATAATCAGGAGCGCAGCCACTGCAAAACATAATATACAGCTGACAGCTGGCACATTCGCTTCTGTTTGATTGGGACCATATGGGCAGCAGTGAGGAGCTGACATGACCTGAAAAACCCCTGGTAGGATTCAAATTACAGAGCGTTCTTCAGAAAGCCAACACCCCCAAAAACACGATGGTCCTGGAGTGACCACTGCTGCTTGCCAAACAGCTTAATCAGGTTTATCAAAACAACATTTGGAGGCATGGAGCACCTGTAAAGTCTGAGTGCAACACAGCAAAAAGCATATCGGTACTGTGTGTTTAAATACAGTGGGTAGGTTTTGTAACAGCTGAAACACAATAGTTTAGACTGCGGGCGTTCTAATGTAGATGTCCAGCAATTATCCTAGCCATTAAAGGTTAAGTTTTTATCAGTGCCCACTCTTTGTTTCATTGTCCTACAGCTCATAAAATTAAAAAACTGAAAAAGAAATGTATTGTTACACAAAGTAAAGTCCTGATGAGCTAAAAGTTTGTGATAAAAATAATCAGAAAAATAACAATTATGTTTGTACTAAAAAAAATATTTAAGATGCTCATTTATACCAAAATCAATATAGACCGAGCCATTATCATGTCCCCAAGCTGGCTCACAATTTTGCACAGCAACACTGCAGACACACAGGCACTTAGCCCCTTACAGGAGATTTCCTGATCGAGGATAATTGATTAATGAGTTGGTCTAAAGTTGATTGACCTTATTGATCAACTAACAATTAAAGCAATCATTTTCTTAAAAACTTGAGTTTTTTATAGTATTAAATGGGTCAACTGTCTTTCCATACATCAAGGGCTAAAATTTCTATATGAATTTAAAAAAAGCGCACATAATTGTGTTTCAACATATTTTTTGTGTAAGATGTATTGCATACTGACTGAATAAACAGAAAATAGTGTTTTCCTCAGATTATTAAATGTAGACATAGTTATAAAATGCAACAAAACAGGAACTTCTTAGGTTGCTGAATAAAAAAAAAAGAAAATACTAAAACATATGAAACACCTAATTCAGAAATTGAACAGAGAGTTGCTTAGAACCCCAGACTGTACTTGCCACTCTGTGTCAAAGAAGTGGAAAGTAGTACCTGTGACATAGCTTGATCTGCAATAGCTGGTGAGAGCAACACTTTGAGCTGCTAGTTGTGCTCATTCTTGTTGTAGCGCGCCTCTAAGCAGGTGATTATGATTGCTCTGGAAGGAATGTTAAAACTAGGTTCCAAGAAGTGCATCAACTCATGACAGCTTTAAAATCAGCCGAGTTTATTGACATCATGTTATAATTTTTCTATGTAATGCTCTCCACTTTTCTTTCATCACGACCTCGTCTTTGCACCACATCAGAAATTTTTGACTGAAAAGTCGACGCAGCACAGCTAAATGAGCACTACTAAGGTGAAACTTGGACCTTGTCATGAGTTTACATTTCAAAACAGAACCACATAAAGTGCATTTTGGGTCTCACACCTGACGTCGTTTGGACTGTTTCACCTGCATGTCCGGGGGCCATTCAAATTATTCAAAATTCCTCACTTGTCCAAGTTGCTACATTTGTGGTGTAGTACAGTTCAAGAATACTTTAACAGTAGCTTTGGTGAAAAGACATCAGTTAATACTAGTTTCTATTTCAACCTGCCCTGAAGCAAAATTTAAAATCAGATTGATGAGCAGCCGGACATTCTTCTACAACATGATTTTCCATATCAATAAATGTCACCTTTTACCTTGACATTACTTTGTATCAGAGTCTGCTCCTTCTAGCCTAAGGGTATTTGTTGGGCTGACAGCCCTGCCCCAAGCCCAGAGGGAGCCCTAGTCAAGTCCCTGTTAAGTCCAGAAAGTGGCAAGTTAAAGTGCTATTGGGTTTGACACATACTTGCTCTCCCGCTTTTGGTCTGATTTTTTAAACAGAGGCTACTGTAACTATAAAGTTGAAGTGGCACTCTAAAGAGCCAGCGGGTGCAATTAGAGCTCTGTTTTTGTTGAACAAGCAAAGGTACACCTGCAGCCCATAATGAGAAATATAATAATAAAATAAAGTATACTTTCTTGGACCACATTTTGCTTGCATGCAGCACCCATTTAGATGTTGCATTGTGTTTTAAATTCCATAAATTCTTCACAAATATCTCCACATTAGATTTTCTAAAATTCTGAAAGACACCAAGTCGGATAATCATATGTAAAATGACCTTTTTTATGCTACCTAAACTGTAGTCTGGAAAATTTTGATATTGCAGACAAGCAACTGAAAACGATTGGTCAAAAAAGTACATTTAGTTATAGCGTCAGCTAGGCCTAAATAGGTTGTTAACAGCTAAAACAAAACACTGCATTACTTCTCCAGAAGAAGAGTCTTACCTACAAACACAGTTTTTACACAAATTTCATGTTAAAATTCCATATTTTTCACAACTCAAATGTTCAGATTTTTCAGCATTTTTAATGCACTTCATCTTATTATTTAGGCTACTTGAGGTTATTTGGTTTGACAAGGTGGTCTACAAGAATCCACGCTTGTTCCATCCAGAAACCTGCTATGTTCTTTGAGTCATTGTTTATCTGTTTTCATGGGGTGGCATGGTGAATTGACCTGCTGAGGCAGGCCACTCCAATCAGAGTGAGGTTGTGCATGTTCTTGTGCCAGTAATGTGTCATTTGCATCATCCACATGGATGCCAAGAACTACAAGAACATTTCAATCGAAACAAGATAATGAAAGGTTTTCACTTCAGCTGTCATCTCCACCTGAAAACATCAGCCTCAATTTTAAAACTTCTGAGGTAAAGAAGCAACAGGAAAAAAAAAAAAAAAAACAGGAATGCATGCTGCTTTTTACTCATGTTTGGCCCTTTGTTGGCACTTTCTAAAAAGAAACAAATACCACAGACGAAAAGTGATTTGTTTCGACAATAGTTCCATACTGGATGAAAGGCTTCTACTGAAATTATGTAATTTACCATAAAGAATACTAAGCCAAATATATTTACAAAGATTTACACCAAACAAAACTAACTGCTGGTACAGTACAATCACACAACAAAGATGGATTTCACAACCGAACATATGCTGTAACAGAGCAGCCAGCTGGATGCCTGTTTACATCACACAACACTGCTGACATTTCTTCAAGATACAAACCCGACCCTTTCCTTGGATTAATACAATGTTATTCTAATGTCGTGTTTCTTTGCAGTTACACTAAGCTTGGCTTCTCTTGAGTAGATGACGTATAACTCATGCAAATGAGCAGTGAATTTGAGCCATCAAACTGTGCTGTGAAAAAAAAAAAAAAAGTGAAATTACAAAAATACGTTTCCTGTACTGTGAAATAAACAGTGGGACCTAAAAAAAGTGCTTTCCTTTGACACATTGTCAGGAAATCTTTAAAAGAAAAAAAATATCAGCCTATTAAAGAGACATAACAAGGAAAAAGATTGATTTTTATGGATTCCAGCTTATAGCGCTCTCAACCGACACACAAACTCAGTCATAACACTGTTTATAGCATGTTGATGGTAGTGCCACACACAGGTCTGAAGTCATATGAATCACATCTTTCTGAGGTACCTGCTGTGACAAAACCCAGGGAGGTCTGATTAAAGCTGCAGTCTGCCTCCAGTCATTTAAACCAGCAAGCCTCTACTTTATATTGTGTAGCCTAAAGGCACCATGTCAGTTTGCTTTTGCTTTCTTCCACGCCAGCTCTTCTATGAAACAAATAAGGTGTTAAAATAGAAACAGGACATAGGGCAGGAATAATAAAAAGAAGCACATCCTTCAAAACACACACACACACACACAAATAGCAGACATGCAGACAACTGAATTCCAACACCGTAGATCAAGAGAAGAAATGTCTGCTTTCAGAAGATACACAACAGTAGAGAAATAGAGGCTATCCCAATGTACCTTTTACGATGAGGTTGAGTAGCTTCGGCCGTGGGTTGCGTTCGCTCTGAATCGAACATGTGTATTGCCCGTCATCAGTAACATCCACTTTCTGTATCTGAAGGCTGTACTCGTGTTTGTCTCCAACACTGGACACTATGGACACACGTGGGTCCACAGACCACTTGTCGTCCCCTGCGAAAATGATGCTTGAGCGGTTCAGCCAGGCTCCTTTAGAGATCCCATCCAACAGGTAGCACCTGGATTGAGAGAAATAAATAAAACTTAACCATGTTTTTTTTTTTTCACATATGGCTACAATTTTTTAAGTTAAAACTACTGTTTATCCATTTGACACATACAATTTGTTTGCTTGCACATTATCAATTATTAAACACCACCATACAACATCATTCTATGGTGAAGCTTTTCAGATAAGGTGAAAAATAAAGCTAAATAATGGTTAGTCATGGGGAAACCCCTACTAGAAATACTAGACTTGTGACTGGAGCACAGCTTGATCTTCCAGCAGGACAGCAATCCCAAACAGCCAGTCCTAAAATGACATGCTGTAAATCAAATAATCTGAATCCATGCCTAAATGGATTTAGATTATTTGAGTTAAAATTAGTGAAAAGTGATTTCTTTTTATAGATATGAGTGAAATTAGCAAAACTGCTTTTTTCTATTAATACGAATATGGTGCCGATAGACCATAAAATGCTGAACATTGCACAAATCCCACTGAAATGAGTGGTTGTTGCCCGTCAAAATATGGACAAGTTCAAATTGTATGAATAATTTTGCATGGCCAGGTATTTACAAATAAAATTCCATTCATCTATCATCTGAACACAATTATCCTGACGGGAGCTGATGCCTATGTCCGGTGACCATCGGTCAAGAGGAGGGGTATGTCCTAAACAGGTCACCAATCCATGAAAGGGCTACACAGAGACCTGTAAGGGACTTTGTGTCAATTACAGGGCACAAGATGTCCTGCAATGGACACAAGATGTCAAAAAGTGACTGGAGTTTATGGAACATAATTTCTCTAAATTAAAATACATGTGTAGGATCGTTAAGTAGCTTAGGACAATAACTTGTTAGTAAATTTGGTTTTGTTAAAATAACTTATTAGTTGTGATAGTTTATTATTCATTATTTTTCTTTTGATAATTATTAATAACCCTCAATAACTGGTTATTAAGGAATTTTCTATGTCTTACGTGAGAAAGGTGACAGGGAATGTTCCCTTAATTTTAACATAAATTTAAACCTCTGACACCTTTGAAGCCTCACTGGACCTTCAGGTGATTCATGATTAATTTTCTGTATTATTATGAAATCATAAGAAATTCACAAGACAGTAAGTTGTAAAATGTATTAACTCATATGACTTTTTTTTTTTTTTTGAAAAATGCACCCAACACCGCTGATCATATTTTTTACCACTTCAGAGAAATAAAGAAAATTGCTATGTACAACAAACAGGCATTTAGAAAATGTTAATTAAAAGCCAGCATGACAAATTGTTAATATTAGTAAACATAATTATTCAAATCACATAATGGATTCAGATAGAGAAAAAATAACCCAATGTAAAATAAAATGTGACCCTCACAGCCGTGTTAGCAGCCGGAGAAAGACAAACTTCTGCAGGGAAGGAACTACTAATTCCAGAGCTGCAAAGCAAAAACTGCATCTTGCCACACCAACACAAAATTTATGTTGCTTTCCATATTTCATCATGATGTACACCCACACATCATTGCTGTTAGCTCCTCTCAGAAAACTGCTATGCAAAACTCTTCAGGAATTGAGACATTTCTGTCAGTTCCACTCAGACAGTTTTTTTAGGCCACAAGCAAGAAAACATGGCAATAGGGTATTCCTATAAAAACATGACTGGACAAAGTTTTTGTGTACATTCTGAGTTTTGAACAAGTATGTCTAACTCGCTACAACGTACAGTATGAAATATAAAACCTGTTAGAGCTCTGCAAAGTTTGAGCCTAACTATGCAACTGCTGATATCTATAAAAGCTACTGAATAAATTGGACAATCTATTAAACATTGAACCTATTCGGTCAATATACATTTGTTTTGTTAGAAATTTCAGAATGGTATGAACTGAAGGAATCCAATCATATTCCATGACAAATACTGTGATAATGAGCAGTAAAAGGCAATCAAGTTTGGCTCTTAAGCTATTGTCGACATGCCATGCAGGACTGTCGGCACTGGTGGAAAAGCCACCAAGGAAATCGGTTTGGCACAATAACAAAGCACCGACTCCATCTGCCAAGAAAGCGTCTGTCAGGAAGAAGGATAGAGGACAATAGTCTATGTAGCTGACTTCTCCCCCGAGAGCACAGACAATGAACAGGTAGAAAAATTAAATGAAAGTTTAAGTCAGGAACAGAAATGCAGACACTCATACATCCCTTGAGCTAAGGTTTCCCTCTCCTTAAGGCAACCTTTTTTTTTTCTGTTCTAAAATGTTGAATAAAATGTGCTTGATATTTAACCTATGAAAGAGTTTAGAAGATACAAATAAGAAAAGCTGTGCAACTTGCAATCTGTTGTGGTCAGTGACCAGACTAATGAGTTAAAACATTACAGGCCAATAACATATTTCCTCAGCATTTTATCTGAATTCAAACGCTTAAGGATAATTTTTATTGTCAAAAAATATTGTTAAGCATCAAATCATTCATCAACCTGCCAGATTAAAGTTGTAAGCGAACTATTTTTGAATACATGTTTTTCTGATTCCAAATAATTAACGTGTTTTGAGTGGCAAAAGCAGGACAAAAACTGGAATCTCAACCAGAATCCATGGGAGGAGCAAAATTTAAGGCTGACTTTCAAACCCCTAAGACTTGGAGCTCATCACCAAAGATTGAAATCGTCCGTATACCTGTGGAAACATGTCAAGTAGCATTATAAAAAATATGTGATTGCTGTGATGAAAATATTTCCCACATATTTAAATTTTTCAATGAAGTACTTTCCTGCTTTTAAGTAGTACTTGGATCACCACACATTCTGGTGAGGTTTGCCACCCATACTTCCGACCATACCATTGACCTCTGTTCAGCACAAAGCCTGAAGAATAACTTTTCAACAACTTGCTGGGCTGTTATCACTATAAGTATAAAATATATTTTCTACTTTTGTCTCATTTGATTCCACCTGATTTCTCTGCCGGTTTTTCAGAGTGCACTTCTTTAAAAGCCAATACTTTCTCTGACTAAGGTTTAAGGGTAACTGTTAAAAGCTATTTTTTGTTCAAAAGGAAGCTAGAGCAGTAGTGACCCAAAATACATGACAGGAATTTGGAGAGAAGTGTTTATAATTAAACTAATCAAGTTTGAGTAACCCATTCAATTAAAATTTATTCAAACTATGTCAAACTTTTCAAACAAGATGGTTAAATAACTTGCTCTTTGCTGTTGCTTTTCTGTAGTTTTGAAAAGCATTTATGAACCAACTTTGAGGGACATGTTTGTCAGATACAACATCTGAAGAATCTTTCCTTGACGTTCTCTTACCGAGTTAGCACTTCTGGTCCATTAATTTCTGAAAATTTCTCACCACAGAGTCAGGCAGATGGTTTTATTTAAACAGCCAGTCCATCAAACCAGGCAAAAACACACATTTTACTTAGAACAGTATGTTGCTAGTGTTGCTAGCTGAGGCTGAAATGATCATTTGTGTAAAATCTTTGAGCAAAATCTGGTCCAAAGCTCATTCTAATCCATATAACAATTGTCAATGTTGCACAACATGCTTGGATCAACTTATGTTGGATGTAATATGAAATGAAGAAGTGCCAAATTTTTAACATATATGAAAACAAAAAACATATACTACCCCAATTACAAAGCATAAAAAACAACTTTTTACAAAAAGTGGACTGATTTTTTAGCTTTGCTGTCCTAACACTGGGTTAGCATAAAAAATGATTTCCAGGAACACAGATAGTTTTGCATATCAAAGGGCACACTGCAGAACTCAGGCCGCAGTGAGTTACATAAACATCTACATACCTCATCTTATAATTCTGTGATCTATAACAACATAAATTAAAGTTCTAGCAAACTGTGTCTTACTGTAGAATATCTTTTCAAATCATCACTGGTCCAAACAAACTCAGTAAGTTGTTTACTTTCCAGCTGTTATTTTCACAGGTGTTCATATCTTTGTAAAGTTCTGTTTTGATTAAATATATAAAAGCAATGATCTTATTTACATGCACATTTCTCAGAATCTGCATCTGCTGCCTTTCATAAATGTAACGTTCTTACCTTGTATATCTGATTGTACTTTATAGTCTCAGTCTTCTTTCTATGTGTACACTGCGTACATTTATCTGTATCTGTGTGCTTCAGTTTGACTGGCACTTTGTTGCTGATACAGTGAATTTACTTTTCTAAAGTCACCACAATACTTGACTTTTTCTATACTGGAAAAGCATAAGGTACTGATACACGTATTTATTATTCTGTCCTGCCTTAGCTATTCAAATGTAGTGGAGTTCTGCTTGAAACCAGGTGCATGACTGCTTCAGTAATACAAAATAGCACAGAATTCAATTTGAAAAATTGCACTTAGAAATGTCAATAATACTAGTTTAATAAAAAATATTAACTGAAAATTAAAGGAATTTTTTTTTTACATGTTCGATTCTTCTGTTGACATTTTTTTTTCTTATGACACTTGTAGGTAGAAATAAAATTAAAACCAAAGTCACATTTCCAAAAAGTAACATTTAGCATTGCTACCACAGAAATAAGCATATTATAGTTTCAAAGCACAGTCCTGCCATCAGGTAAGTCTTTTTCAGCCACTTTCTCTGGGGATTTCCCTTTAGTCATGCATAGCAGCACAGAACCGATAACTTTGGTGGCCTTTGCTTTCATCAGTCTCTATTTCAAGAGCCTCTTTCTTGAATAAATTCTGCCCAATTAGTCCTCAGGCATTGAAGTTTCCATTCTGTAGCCTTCACTAATTAATACTTTTATTCACGCCTGCGTCATGTGAGTGAATGCTCAAGCATCAGGGTTACAACAAGACATTTTCTTCAAAACTTAAATATATACAATATATTAGATTTTGGAACAGAGATCAGGAGGTGATTACACTAAAATGATGGAAAGAAAAAGTCATAAGATGGTATTAAAATGCCTTATATGAATACCTAAAGAGTACAAACCACTAATTACAGTACAGGAGCAGGTAAGAGGTACACACTGTAATCCGTTTAGCCAAACTCGCTGAATCTCTTTGATTGGGTGCCATTTTTAACACTCAGAGTATTTTGACCCAGATTCCTACCTGAATAAAATTGTTTTTTTGGATTCTTGAGGAATAAATATCCTTCTGGCACCAACCCTACACATATCAACTTGTAAACAGATTTCTCATGTTTCACAGTCTCGTAGTTTGCAGTCAGCAGTATTTTTCTAAGACATTTGGCAGAGTAAATGACTATATTTAAGGACAGGTCTCTAGGTTTTATTAGTTGTCCTTTTATGTACTAGTTATCCAAGTACATAACCAGTACTGTTTAAACCTCAACACTCTCCGGGTATACTTTAAGAATCTTGAGTTTAAGGAAAACAAATATTATTACAATTATGCCTAGCTCAGATTTGTAAGAAATACATGCAAGTTAGCAAAGTGTATTTTCACAGCAGCAGAATCAGTGTTTAATTATAAATAAACTAGGTAATATTACTTTTTTGCTTAATAAATAAAAAATAAAGTTATCAAAGGTTTTATGCTGTTACAAAACTGTGGCTAATGACACTAGCATGTGTTGGTCTGTTTGTTTTGTGTCAAGATCCTAATTACACAATATAATTATCTGAAAAAAAAATTAAGAATTTAAATTCATTACATCAAGACCAGTTTCACATATAGTCTGAACAGCAATTAGTTTGTGGAAGAAATACTCCAATTTTACACCTTTAAAGAGAAATGGTCCATTCCATTTTAGGCATTTTACACATAAAAGGTGTCTGTACGTCCCTCTCTTCACAGCTTACGGAGCAAGTTGCTGCCCTAGAGTGCAATGAATCATCAAATGAGAAAATGCATTTCACATTGACTGACTGGATGTTAAAGCACAAGTGAAAGGAGACCAGGAGTGATCGGTCTTTAAAAAAAGTCATTTTATTCAGTGAAATGAGCAAAACGGATATATATATTTTGCCAAGAAAGTAATTTTAACAAAAATGGGGAAGAAAATACATATATTAGTATTTCATATCTTATTTGTATCAATAGATTACTTGAATCATTTGATTATTAAACAATCATCTAATCTTCCAAACATGAACACCAGGCTCTCTTGTCTTGCCCTTTTTAAGGAAGTGGAAAGAAATTAAATTTCTACTTTTTCAGTTAAAGACTATGGCAATGTGATAAGAGACATGGAAGTTCCTAAGCACTGGTCAAATTATAAACATAAAGCTACATTTACTTTAAAACAATTGTTAATGGCGTCATGTTTTTTGCTATCACAGATTGAATACATATTCTAATTTTTCAGATTAGATTTTAACTATGTCCCAGTTTCTTTAAAAAAAAAAAGAAAAATGTCTTTGAAGAGATTTTACATATAATTACCAGAATAAGTGACAAAGATTTTAGGTGGCTAAAGGTCAGTTTGCTATAATAGATAAAGATAAAATGCCAAAATCTCACTAATAAGTGATTTTAATCATCTGTTAATATATACAAAGCTTGAGTTACACTCTATTCCCATTTATTGTGATCCTCATCCCCATTTGACCTATTTTACAATATAAGAGATCATGACCTCAAATGAAACCAAAGTAACTGGCCAACCTTCTTCTGGTAGACAGCATTTATTAAATCCATATACTCCAATTTCCTTACATAACATAATGAGCAGATTGTAGAAAATACATTTAGTTTGTCGTTTATCAAGGTCTGAATTGTTACAGTGCCAGGTTCAAAATAGGTGTTCATTCTGCACAAAGAATCCCTCAGCAGACAGCTCTATCTAAACAAACCTGGAAAACCAAAACAAGGACAAATGGAAGACTTTGATAGCACCTGTAGTGGTGTGTATAAATAATAATTTAAAAAATCAATAAAAAAAAAAAATAAAGTCTATCAGCAAAGAATAGGTGAAGTGAACAGATGTGATCACAAAAAATACATTGCTGGAATGCACAGGCATCCATCTCCTGTCTGGTGAGGGTTCGCTGTGGCCCTGACAGCATCACTAAAAAAATGTGTAGGAAGATAACTACAACAGAGGATCACATAGCTTATAGATGATCAGTTTATGCCTTAGATGTTGCCAGGATGTTACTTTATTTTAAATGGGAACTTTTCAAATGGTAAAGTTTGGCAGTCAGGATGTGTCAGCGGATTTGCAAGAATAAGGACATTGTGCAGTGTTGTAAAATTGAGGTACAGAGCATCAAGCTCTTAATCCCAAATATAATCTGTCCGACTGTGACCAACGAAGGGACACATGGAAGGCTTTCCAGCTCTAATCCACATAGACACAGTGATGAAAGAAACCATCTAACGTCACAGACACAGAGGGAGTACAGATACTCTTTCATGACTATTCAATTAAAATTTCCAAAATGTCACTTTAACTTAAGTGCTTTTTGAAAGGCGCCTTTATTCTGAGAGCCGGACAGAAAAATCTCCTTACAGTGGCAACATAATGAAATCAATCAGAATTTTTCATACACATAAGGTATAATCAGTGTGTTGTTACTACAGCAGCAATTCCAAGATATTGTAGGCACTTTCTATTTATTTTACAGCATTGTGTGAACTGCTCCTATGTGCTTAGAATCTGCAACAAAGTTATTTCCCACTTGGAAATACAAGTAAAAGTCTGTAGATCCTTTTTAATTGTTTCAACCACAGACACAAAGATTTTACAAGCTGTTTATGTCAGTTTGAGAAGAAGTTAACACGAGTCTTTCCACTACAAATAATTCAAGTACAGAAAATCATTCAAAGTGCTACTTGAGTAATCTCAGGATTAATTCACATTATTGATTGTTGTTTTGTTTTTGTTTTTTTCAGGCGTTCATGTTGATGACAAACACAATTTTGAGAGAAAAACAAATTAACGAGGTTCACAAATGAGCAGCTGCAAAATTGTCTAAAACTGGAGTCTTTACAGGACAGGCAGTAGCCATTCCACTATTCCTCTGCACAGACAATTGATTTGAATCAGTATAAAAGAAGTGCATAGAACTGTGGCTGGTGCACGCATTCTTAGATTTCACTCTACAGCAAAGCAAACATTAATAAGTCGCTCTCTTGATGACAGTCTGAGTTGAATAAAGAATTGTCTTTGGAAGCATTTTCTAAATCAAATGCAAGTAATCAATATAATATGAGGCAGCAGCATTGCTAATGGCAAAGTAACACATGAAGTCAGTACACACCAGAATATAACATAGAAATCATCATTCAAATTTACTGCTAGTACTGCTATTTCCTGAAATGTGTGACAGAATCTAAGGAGAAGCACGATGGCCTCAGACTTAATTTAGTGATAAACAGTTCTCTTTTAAACATTCACTCACAGCAAGTCACACTGAGCACTTGGGGAAATGAATGGTCCTGTTTCTTTGGTCAAATTGAAAATAAAGCATCCTGCAGGCGGAGAGCCCACTTTAAATCACTTCAGTTGTGTTACTTTAAATTATAAGATCCACCATGTACTCTGTATCCATGCAGATGAGAGCATTAAAAGAGGAGTATTTGGCCTTCAGCCATATTCCCTCAGCAAGCTTATTGTTTATTAACAGACCTGAAAAAGAATATTTTCATTTTGTTAGTGTTTGATTGATATCCTTTGATATTATCACCAGAGTCTATGGTAGTGCATCTCAGTAAATTAGAATGTTGCATAAAAGCGGAATATTTCTCACCAGTAATCTTATAAAGTGAAGCAGTAATTTCATAGAGATTCACACACATAGAATAAAAGGGTTATTTTTTTTGTAGGTTTCATGATTATGGCTAGGTAAAGAAATCCAAAATCCAGGGTGTCAGCAAGCACAAATGTCAGACTTCTGAAAACTATGCATATATACATGCACTCAGTACTTGGTTGGGCATCCTCTTGCATTAATTACTGCATCAATGTGGCTTGGCATAGCCTGTGGCTAATCGTCACAGGTATAATGAAAGCCCAAGTTGATTTGATAGATGCCTTTAGGTCATCTGCCTTGCTGTGGCTGGTGTCTCATCTTCCTCTAGACAAAAGCCCATATATTTTCTATGGGGTTCAGGTAGCTTGGTGGCCAATCAAGAACCTAAACACCATGACCAAAGAATCAGTTTTTGGAAGCTTTGGCATTGTGGACCGGTGTTAGCCTGGTAAAAACCAGGTCCTTGTCCTAAGCTTTGCTTCATACAGAGGGTTTAGGCTCTCAGCTATTGAAAAATACAATTGTCTCCTGGAGGCGTGGATTGTGTTGAAGTTTTAAATTTTATCCAATTGCTAACATTTGCCCGTGATGTATGGAATTTGCCAGTTTTACGCTATGAAGCTTACTAGAAATTACCTGCACTGTAAACAACCAGCCTTCACTGCAAAGAGAGAAGTGCCTAGCCGAACAAGGCGGCTGTTAATGTGAATACAATATTTGGAAGTGTGGCCAACATGGAGTGAATGGCTCCGGTCACTTCCACTGCTGCTATTGCTAAACTTACAGGGAGGCTACAAGTGTAAGTCGCCAAAGAAAATCTATTTCATCATTCACAATGTCTCCTTCTGTTTGGGCCTGGTTAAAATTCTACTAGACTCCCAGCTGTGAAGCAAGATTTGAATCAAGCAGAATAACATGACAAGGCAATGGTCAGGCTAGGCTAGGCTGGTGCCAAGTCCTGCTGGAAAATAAAATCAGCACCTTCATACAGCTTGTCAGGAGAGGGAGGCATGAAGTGCTCTAGAGCAGGACTAGCCATTTTCATTATCTGTAAATCATAATCATCAAAATGACTAGAAACAAAGGCTTGGAATAGATCACTGTGTGACGATTCTATATAATTTATAAGTTTCACTTTCTGAGATGACTGGTAAGACATACTGTACATTTGTATGCGATATAATTTTTTAGGATATATGTACTGATTATATAGTTATTAATGTGTCAGCCTTAAAGGAGAGCCTTTAGAAAAATACACAAAATAAGCAGAGTTGTTTTCACACAGCTATCTTTGAGTAGATTGGGGTTTCTGTTGGCTGCAAGAGTTACCTGCAGTGTACATTATCTCTGAAATCAAATTACCTTGTCCTTCAAAACTGCTGCTTTAACACTGGGCACTTCCAACCTCCTGTGGTTACAGCAGAAATTCGGACAAGCAATTAAGTTAAGACTGTCACGACCTGTGTATACACAATTTTAACAGATAGTTCATAGAAGCACAAATACTTTCCTTTGATGATTTGTGTTTTTGGAATAGTTTAGTTCCAATAGTTAATTTGCATACTGCAAAAACCTGTTGACAATGAATCAATTCATATATTCAGAAAGAACACTGGACATTTCCTGGAGATGATCAGAGGGACCTAAATAAAGCATACCTATTTAAGTTAGAAATTGCATCTGGATAACAGAAACTGTTAAATTAATAAAATCTTAAAAGGACAAATATAATTACTACATATAGGGAAACTATATGGAGCATAACTGGCATAATAGATAGTTTTTGGAATAACATTTGAAAGTTAAATTAATGTAGTCGCCAAACCCTCATAAGTAAAACAGATCGATCTACATGTACAAAAGAAGACTTGCAAAATTGCAGCATAATATTGTTTAGAGAAATGGGAGCACTTGTGTCCCCCATTGATATGTTTTATACAAAAAACGTATGAATGGTTTTTTGAACTGTCAAAACTTTTAATGTTTAACCTGAATGAAGCCAGAATTGTAATGTAATATAATGATTTTACTGCAAGACCTCATTCATCACTCTGGTGAATCACACAGAGACTGGGCTTTCAGTGAGAGCTCTTGAATCCCTTAATAGGCTGCTGGTTTGTTATGTCTCCCAGTTATTTTCATTAGGCAACACATACATCACTTCCCCCTTTTGACTGAAAAATAAAATAAATAAATCACCATTTAAACCATCATATGAGGTATTGGAGCTGGAGACTTCGCTATCACTACTTGTTTTGAGTTGCCATTGTGTCATCCTCTTTAGAAACCTATAGCCAAGTTCTCTGGTGCTCTTTGCTTACTTCTATTTTTCACAATTTTTCAGATGCTTCTTGATTTCTGTCCTGTAAATGAACAAAACTATCATAGGCTCTGTCTACACGGGATCCTTTTTTTCTGTAACAGATTGTCGGTTTCAAAAACACCTGCATCAACATGGGACTGGTTCAGGGGATGTTTTCATCCACATGGAAGCATTGAGAACAGACCAAACGCAGTTTTTACTCCCAAAGGCTTGTAAGTGGTGCTACACACGGCGTATGAGACACACGCTAAAAGCCTCCACACAAGGTTAACGGTAATCACAAAAAGTATACAAGAATGACAAACAACAAAGCACAAGTGGAGTCTGTGGAGTGACAACAAAGTCTAACTTCACCGTGTCACGTTGGATTACAATAAAAATAAAATTCTACTAGATGAACATGTAATCCCCCATTGTTGTTGGTATTATGTACAATGCACCAGAGGTTCAAAGAGGAATTTTTGCTGTCCACAGAAATAGGGAAGGGTCAAATTTTTACTTTACTTTTTTACTTTTAAAAAAGGCTATTTCTGTGCATTTAAAACCTTGCCTTTTTTATAAAAAAAAAAACTGCGCATGTGAATTGGACTATATGCTACAAGCCTGAACACAACACAAAAGGAAAGACTGTGAAAAAGATTATGGATGTGCTTTCACAGCTATGTCATCTAGTTGTATTCACACAGCTAAGTGAAAATTGTGATTACTCTTCAAATCCAACCTTAGAAGGCTGGTGTCCTGCAACATTTAGATACATCCCTGGTCCAACACACTTGAGTTAAATGGCTGAATTCCCACCTTAATATGTCATCAAATCTTCCAATCCTACTAATGACCTCATTATTTGACTCAGATGTGTTGAAGCAGAGACGCATCTAAAATTTGTAGGACACCAGCCCTCAAGGCCGGAACTTGAAGACCGCTGATCTAAGCTGTTCATCATGACACACTTTTAAACTATTTTGCAGATATACGTCCTCAAAGCCCACTACATTTTCATTGACACTGCTTGATACATTATCACCAGAAAGTTGTTACACTGTCTCATAAATGCCTCATTATGAGCTTGTAATGACTGAATGTGACATTCACTATCAATGAGAGACTGTCTCTCCTATGGAAATAAGGGAGATGGAATTTAATGCGACAGCAGGAGGGGGGAAAAAAAGGGAAGAATGCAAATATGGTGAATAACTGCATTTCTGCCTCGTATTAAAGACCCAGAGATCAAACCGAGGCAAGCCGTGGGTGGCCAACAAATCCCAGACATGCACATTTGAGTTCTGGGTGCTATAATACAGTCTGGGCCCTGGGAGCTCTTTAATTATGCTTTATTTCATTTCCAAAATGCCATTAGAAGCAGACAGAAAACAGAACACCAGATCACTTAGTGAGGCTTCTGTCCTCTATAACTGAAGTCATTCATTCTTTTTTAAATGATAAATCTTCCTATTATTTTCAACAAGCTCACAGATATTTAGGATTCATGTGGGCTGCTTACATGAATCAGTACCAAGGTTCTAAAAAGTTATGATTTAAAAACCTGAAAATATGTTTATCATACTGTTCCTGCAGTTTGTATTCATGAGACACCAGTGATGGCACCAAAGATTTTCACTCCTATGTGGAACATAAGAGTAATGCTGCCCATATAAATATGTGTTGTACAATTAAGACTGCCATTAATAAGAGGTTGGGATGTGTTGTGTATTTTCTCTTTTTTTTTCCCTGTCTCATTATTTTGTCAACTGTTTCCATTTTCAAACACTCAAAGTACCAGACATCTTTTTGCCTTAAATGTAGCTGATCTGACCAGATTAAGTTGAATTAATGTGACCACATGCTCAGTTGTTGCAAAGATGTCTAATAGTGTCTGCTGATCTGGGTATTTGGTTTGCTTTAATTTTATTCAAAAAGCATTTACTAGCAATCTTCACTATGCTACACTGAAGTTTGTTACACCTCAAAGGAAGAACCATTACTGGGTTCTTGCAGTAGTAAAGTGGAAACAAAAAATGGCAATGAAGTCGTTTCATCTGATGAAAGATGAACTAAATGCTGTAATTAAACCAAGTACAGAGCAATCTAAGTTAATTTTCAAATGTAGGTTTAGGGAAGAAGGTAAAAATGACAATTACTATGGTGTAGAAATGACCAAAAACATCTAATCTGATCAAAAGATCCAATTAAAGTTCACATTAAACAAACAGTTTGCACAAGTCAGATGGTCACAGAGGCACCTTTGCTGCTCATCAGAACTAAAAAAGTTGCATCATCTAGATGATGGGTCCTCAAATCCAGGCCCAAATGGCTGGTCTCCTGCAACTTTTAGTTGTATCTTTGGTCCAGGTGATTCAATCAAAAGACTGAATCACCTCCTCAGTATGCAGTGAAGTTCTCCAGAGACTCGCTACTGACCTCATTATTTGACTCAGGTTTGCTGAAGCAGAGACATCCAAACATTACAGGACACAGGCTCTTGAATCCTGGATTTGAATCAGCCTGACCTACTAGCTAGCATTAAAATAGTGTAAACTTCTCAGAGAACAATCAATGAATAGTCTTTCAACCGCTTTCACATTTATTTGAAAGTAAATTATATAGCTGAAGATGCAATGCTTAAGTTTACATTTTGCTAACAACGCGAGTCCTTTAAGGACAGCTTTTAATTTACCACCACCCTAAAAAGTTATTATAATTTTTTTTATTATTATTATTATTTTGCTTGCGTTTTAGGGGATTAAAACCTCTGGTGTAAGAGGCTGCTTTAATTCCACCATAATGTTACTGGTGACATTTGCGAGCATTAAACGCATTTTTCAGCATCTGTTTTCACAAATTTTGTCTCCCTCTTCTGCTTTAGTCTATTTGCTCTGTGTACTTGTGTTTCTATCTCTGGGCTGGCAGGGAGTACCCTGAACAGCTCAGTGGGGACATCTGCCTCCCACAGCCATCTGTGCCCAGGTCTTCCTAATCCCTTCTCTCTGTCAAGCTTTCTCGCTCTCCTTTTTCAAATGTCGTCCTCCAGCTCGAATGTTTACAACTTCAAACGCAGACTGTACATATTTGCTCTCATACACATGCAAAGTTTAGGCAACAGTAGGATTAAAACTCAAGTGAAAGACAGAAAAGGACCACAATACAAACACTGCAATAAAGATTTAAAAATGATACAGATGAACACTTTTTATAGTAAATGCTTGTAGTTTGCTACTTTTTGATTTTTTCCTGGAAACATGACTGATAAAAAAAAAAGACATTTTTTTTTTTTTATCCTTTACACGTTTAGCAATTTCTTTCAGCAGTAAACTACTGTTTGTCTTTGTAGAAAGGATTTGTTTTCTATTATATCAAAAGTTATTGGCAAAACGAAATAATCATTTTTGAAAAGAAGTGAGAAAGCCATTTTAAAAATATGGATTCCTTTAGCATAATCACGTTATACCCCAACACCTTCTTCTCTAAATAAAGAGATCAGCCCCTTCACCTTGTTTGTTCGTGCTTTGAAGTATGCATGAGCAGAGGTAATTCCTTATGTCTGTATCTTCTTAGTTGGGAATTCCACTGCTGTCTACCCTCACAACTCACTACCCAAGTGACAGGTCGAGCTTGGCAGTGTGCCAGGGAGACCGGGAGAACTTGAGTCAGATGGATAGGTCAGGCTGGATGTGGGGTATGCTGCCACTCACTGCCTGCAACCACTACAGTTTACAGATGAGTTTATAGTCCTCTACACCACCATTTACTGACTGAGATGAAACAGATGAGTCACAATCAATTGTGTTTACTTAGTAAACCAATGAGGGTAAATAAAGTTTTTGAAATGTATTCTACTCCTAAACGGAAGAAAAAGGTAACAAATGCAGATAAAGAATACATAATAAACCAACTCTTTTATTGATGAATTTTTGCACATCTGTCTAGCTAACCTGTCAATGAATAGAAATATTTCCGCAAAATTTCTTGAATTTTTCCTTAAATGATAAAAAAAAAAACATTAAAATATTGAATATTATGCAGACCACAAATACATTAATCATCAATCTCTACAAAACTAAGTAAGGTCAAATGTTAACAATTAAATGATTAAATAAAATAAGTAGAACATCTCAAATAAGAAAAGATTTTTATTTAATAAATCAGACCAAGTTACTCTGACCAAGCACATTCATAGACATTTTAGTACAGTTACTGAAATTATTTAAATTCCAGTCACTTTCGTCTCAAAAAGGGTTTTGTTCTCTACTGTCACGTGCATGGTAAGTATTAGCAATTGCTGTGGAGTCAATGACTTCATACAAACAACTGTCCAATGTTGCTATTTGCTCGGTCTAGAGGGATTGCTGAAAAAATAATAGGGACTGGATTTCCATCAACAGAAAACGTTTTACCTTTTGGCATAATAAACTGGACTTGGCTTTTAAAACTACAATTGTTTTAGAACATATGTGACTAGCTTTGAATCTGTTGATTTGATTGAACTAATCATGTATGTCGGTATATGAATTGGATCTGTTTTTCTTGCAAAGTGCAATGAGAGAATGTTCTGTTGTGAATCGACACTAACTGAATAAACTTGACTGAATCAATAGATTGGAGATTAAATTTGAGCTGGCAGCGCAGTTCTGTAAAATAAAAAATGTTGCCAAGTGTTGCAGACATCAGAGTAGCAAATTTTGTTAAACGTCAGTCTCGTTCCTACAAGTATATAATTCAAAAGTGAATGCACTATTTTGGCTATAAATAAATGACTGCTTGACATCACTGATTTTAATCAGTACAGCTCTAAAAAATCAATTTGGTGATCAAAAATTGTCAAGATATCCATGTTTGATGGTGGGCCTAAATGCAGAGAGGCAGAGACAGCTTGTAGGTGACGACTGAAAAACTTACAAAACCACAAGGAGCTCAGGGAGCCAGAGCAGAACAAAAACTATAATCCAAGAAAAATTCCAACAGGGGACACAGGTAAGAAACTGGGAAAATAATAGGCTATAACAGGAGGAACCAACAAGAAGTGTGAGCAGGAGAAGGGTGAACGCTGGAACAAAAGACCTGGGCAATTAGCTAACAGGTTGCAGGTGTGAGGAGAGCGCGAGAAAATGTCACAGGGGCGAGCAAGAGTACACAAGAGACTAGGAAATGAATCTACTACTAAAGAATAACAAGAACTAAGAAACATAATTAATTTAGAGTAACAAGGAATAATTAGAGACAAGAAATAAGCATAACTAGAAACACTAAGAAGGACTAAATTAAAGTAAAGCAGAAACAACGCTGATCTAATCGAAGAAAGAGACTAAGGAACACAGAATAATCAAACCTCAAAAATAAGTCAAAACAATCATACATAACAAACATAAAAATGGTAAATCGTTATAACAGTTTCACCACATAGCACAACCATGGTGCTGAGCAGAAGTGTCATTTAATCATATGTTGGAATATATATATATATATAAAAACAAGATTCATTAATGATCTTGTTTTTTAAGCTCTGTCAGTTTTTGGTAGATCAGCAAATACTAATTAGAATTTATCAATAGTGTCACAGGAATAATCATTTTTTCCCCATTTTTAAACAATGGCTGGTAAATAGTATCACAATTACTCATCACTAATATATGATGTTTATCCCAAATACCTTTTGTGCTTTTTCACATAATTCAAGGTGTCTGTTTAAGCACTTTTAAGCATTGAGGAAAATCTGCATGACAAATTAGCAAATACAAAACATTGCAGGCTCTCAGTCCAAAATGAAAAAGCAGCTATATCAGTTACTGACAACATTTCCTGCTCCAAATGTATATTATGTACATAAGCAGCTAAAAATTCATATTTGTTAGCATATCCGGTCAAGCGTAATCTGATGTCAAGTCTTCAAAGAACACATGTGACATGGAAAATGCCATACTTTAAACCAACTCTATTATAAACAACTGTAACAAGCCAGGGTTTATAATTGCTTCCTGGAGGCCTTTATCCAGCTTTTTTGATGTGCTCTGTCCATGGTACAAATGGACAATCCTTCACTGTCAGTGCAGTTTGGAACCTCTGCACAGTATGATAGGTGGGACCGCATCCATCACTCTGACAAAGGGAAATAAGCAATTGCCACAGTACTTAACTGTTTTCAGTCATCTGCAAATATTGGAATAAATACACTGTGCAAAGGAGAAGTCCCTCTGGGTAAAGTCATATTTTACATGCCCTATTTGTGCTTCCTGGCTTTCTAAAGGGACTTTCCAGTTTTTTTTTGTTTTTTTTTTCCTGTCTGGCTCATGGTATAGCACACATACACATACAAGCAAGTTTCCTCCACTGGGTAGCAGAGAGGGTGAAAGAACTGGGTTGTTCATCATGGAATGCTCAAACATCCTGTTTTTACTTCAGAACATTACAGAATACATCATCTTGAAGGACTGCTAACAGTAAGATCATACAGCATAAAAGAGATGTGTATAGATTCTCTCAGACCAGTTTAGCTAAATGCAATGACAGAATTCAGCTGACTTCTAAATCAATACCTTATTGTATCAAGTCTATTAACTAAATGCAGTATAATTAGTAGAGTAAATTCCAGTATTTATGGTTTAATTTGTGCATATAAATGCTTGCACATCCGTCTGTTTGTTTGGGAGGAGGCAGCAGAAGATTGGATGAATACAGAAATTGAGTGAATGCTCCTCTGTTTAAAATGCACAGCCAGTGCATTGGCAGGAACCAAAATGTCCTGAGTTAAGCTAATCGCCAGATCATTTGGCAGGGATTATGTACAGCTCAGGTTTTGTCCAACAAACAGGGTCTCTGATTTGAGAGACTAATTTTATTAATAGAGTAATAGACTGTCTTAATCACTGAGAGATCTCCACAAAAGACACCTGGAAAAGTAAAGTACAATTAGTTTAATTAAAGCTGTCACTTTATCTCCAGAGACCGTAGAGATTTTAAATGGGTTGACCTGACAGCACAGCGAAACAAATAAGTAAGACATTAGTTAATAGTCCAAGGATCTGAGCATGAGTTCCAGATGACAGCCAACAGGGGGCACAACATGGGTCAGAGAGGCAGTTATTTATCTCACTCCACCTTGACTCAGAGTCTGTATTGCACTTAACTAACTGAAGTGGTGGTCAGCAGGGTGAAAAACAACCCAATTCCTCCAGGAGTGTCAACACTGGTATACAGTTTTAAGGAGGCAATCAAACAATCCAAAGCTCCAGATGGTGCGTGCAAGCCAAGCTGGACCAAACAATTTAAGTTAAATGATGGACGGGGGATGATTTCTACGTTACTTGCTTCCTGGGTGAGTTTTCCCCTTGTTTACTTTTCAACTTTATTAACTTCAAAGCAATGGTAGCCTGTGTACCGTGTAGATCAAGAGGTCACATGTGAAGCTTTTCAATGAACCCACTCCAGCATGTCAGCAAAGATCACTGAAGCTTAATGAAGTCTAGCTTTAACTTGCTTGTACCTTTTATTAGCTTGCTCTCTTAATATAACAATGGGGAAAATAAACATTAGAATACTTCAATGTTTTCTCAGCACATATATATTTGTAATATGACTACAGATATTAAATTCACACCAGATGTTGGCAACATGACAAGTATGCATACAAACTAAATTCACACACTAAGATATAGTGGAATGGAGTGGAATGACTTATGGAATAAATATTGAAATTAAGCTTTTAAAAGGTATAAAAAGCAGAGGAAATAGCTCAAATCTGTTGATAATTAGAAAACAATCCTGACACCCATTATTGTCAGTTACAATGCTGCAGCTTAGTTCTAACTGATTATCTATAAGCAGTTTCTCATTACCAACTGGCACAAAAAGGATCTCATGATGAGTAAAAGCAACAAACTGTACTCTGTGCCGAGCTGTCAGGGAAGCCATATTAGAACCATTAACTGAAAAAATACACGCTTCCATCTCAATTTTTAATTTTCTTTAAAATCTGTTTAAGAGAGAATTCTAAACAAACTCCAAAAAATTCAATTAACATTTGAAAAGGTTCATCCAGCCCATACAGCACCTATCTCCACCTTGCTGGTAATGGATTAGCCCATTACTAATACAACAAGTCACTCTAAGTCACCCTAAGTCCATGTAGGTTTCAACTGTTTTCTCCCTTAATAAGAAACATCTTCATTTAAAAACTGTATTCTTGTTTACTTGTATCGTCTGACTGATATTTAAATTGGTTAGATGTTCTGAAACACTGAAGTTTGACAAACATGCCAAAAAGGGAAACCAGAAAGAGTGGAAACAGTTTTTTACACCACTGTATGTGTGGATTGCCAGAGTTGTTACAGTCATTCTGTTCAAATTTTACACACACTGACCACTTTATTTGGTAAGTCAGTTCAGTTGCTTATTCACGTGAATAATGAATCAGCCAATTAGATCACAATTTCTAAGTTGTGACTACGATGTTTCTATTCTAGTAACTGCACAGCATTTTTCATGCCATAATCATGCACATGTATTATTACCATTATTGTTATTATATATATATATTAACACTTTTGGAACTGTTGTGTGAACCTTATATCAAATTCTGCTGTAAGACCTGAATTTTCCCTCTTTAGGGCAATAAAGGCTATTTCTATTCTATTTAATTGTATTTTATGTATTGATGCAAATGGACATGGTGATGATGACTAGCTGAAACTCATATCAAGCAGCAAAATCGAAAATATGGTTGTTGGTGCCAGAATGGCTGGTCTCAGTATTTCTGAAACTGCTGATCTACTGGGATTTTTACAGTCATCTTTCTGATTTACACAGAACAGTTTATATATATATATATATATATATATATATACATACAGATATACATATATACATATACATATACATATGTATACATACACACACATATATATATATATATATATATATATATATATACATACATATACATACATATACATACATATACATACACACACATATATATATATCCATGGAATGGCTTTTCTGTGGATAAAAAATTTCGGTTCACATTATCATTCAGAGAAGAACAAATAGAGTGAGATGACAGAAAGGAGTGGCTCTAAAAACATATCTTAACTACCAAAGTACTGGAATACTACATCTGAATACGTTTAACTTTGAAGGAGATGGGCTACAACAGCAGACCACACTGGCTTCACTGCTGTCAACAAAGAATAGGACGCTGAGGCTACAATTCACATAAGCTCACGAAAGCCGCTGCTTTTAGTGAAGAATGGCTATGATTTCCCAGACCTACAAGCAACCTGTCTTTCTGAAAAATGGGCATGCAATGAAGAAGTAAGAAACGGCGCAGCTCCGGTCTGGTTGCAATATTGCGCAGGAAAGTGTGAAACACCAAAACTGCATAGCATTAGTTTGGCATCATGTGCCTTTTATTCTTTGTTTGGGTTTTTCCTTTTCTCTAAATTTTATGTGTTGATACTGGTGTACATCTTTTGACGGTATTACCTAAATTCAAAGGTTGCACATGTTTAATGAATAAAAATAAAGTGCCACAATGTGGATAGGTTTGTATGGATAGCAAACTAATCAGCTAATCTGAATGTTTTGGTCAGTAATGGATTTCTGTAAAACAAAATGAAATACCTGGGTTTATTTGAGTCCATCAAAACCACAACCTTGATGTTCTTTACAACGGTGTCGCTGCAAACGATATCATTGGAGCAATGACCACAGCTCCTTCACACTCACATCCCACTCACGTTTCTGCCCACATTCATGACCACAACAGTGAGAAACACAATGGAATGGAGATGCTCCAAGCTAGAACCGAAACAAACACTAATTGGCTAAAACCGGTTAATGTCTGCCCAGTCTGATGAGTCTCAATTTCAGCTGTAAGAATCAAATGGTAGAGTTGGAAGTTGGCATAAAACACATGAAAGCATGGATCCATCCTACTTTGTATTGAAGGTTCTCTCTAGTGCTGATGGTGTAATGGTGTAGAATATTTTGATTGAACACCGTGGGCCCCTTAATACCGAATAAGCATCATATCTGCCAGTCTACCACAGCATTGTTGCTCAACATATCCATCATTCTATGACCATAGTCTACCCATTTTCAATTGGCTACATTTAACAAGATAACAGGCAATGTAATAAAGATCAACTCACCTCAAACTGGTTTACAGAGTATGTCACAGTCACCAGAACTCAATCCAATAGAGCACCGTTGGGATTTGGTGGAACAGAAGCTAATAAATCTGCACCAACAACATCATGCCACTATGTCAATATGAACCAAAATCTCTGAGGTACATTTCTGATACCTTGTTGAATTCAGGCCTCCAAAAATTCAGGCAGTTCTGAGGACAAAGCAGAATCTAACTTGTAGCCAACTTGTACCTAATAGAGTGGTAGGTGAGTGTATTTACTTAAAGAAAAACATATGATAATGTTAATCTACTGGGGTAAAAATACAAATATACCTCAGTCTGTATCTATTTATATCTATATGGGTTGTTATATCCAAGAGGATATTTCTTGAATCCCATATTTAAAATGCATAAACCTGCTTATACATTACCATGCCAATTTTGCTCCTTCCACAGATACAGCCAATATACAGTTGACAAACATCATAAACCAAAATTTAACTAGAAACTTAGTTCTGTCAGACAGACAAGTGTGTGTTTTTCTTACTGCTAGAGCTTTTATTCTGGCTCTTTGTCCTCTTCTCTGCCTGTCCACGGCTTTTCTTCAAACAAGCACTACTGTAGGATGATAGGGTAAGTGTTTGCCCTGGACGTAAAAATATAGAAAACTTGACAAAAATAATTGGGTGAGAATAACTAGGACCTATTAGTCCAGTATTTTGTTGACATGGCACAGAGCTGTTGTAAAGCAGCAATTAAGTTTGCTTTGAACTATGCTGTTACTGTCAGAGAATACCAAAGGGGAAAACAGCGTTTCAGTGAAATTTTCTTCGATAAAAACGTCATTCCATTTCAAAAGGGAGGATGGTCTTAACACAAACCCCCATTTGATACTTAAGTGACAAATGCCGGCTAAAAAAATGACCTTGCAGAGCAGAATTAAAGCTGGAGACAAATAAGGATTGTCCTGAACAAGAAATTGCTTCTATTGTCTGGGAATATTTCCCAGAGAAAGCCCCAGTGCGTCTGGATTAAGGAAATAAATGTAATGACAGTAAGTAGAGGAGCAAATTGTATGATACGTTTTCCATTAGTGACAATAATCCTCCAAGTCATTAAAACAAAAATAATCCAAGTGCAGTCAAGCATTATCTGATTTAATTCAATAACCTCCTGATCAATTGTTTCTCTCTGTCTTGATCTACTTAAAGGCAAAACTGATCAAAAATTCATAATAATTTTTTGTTGCCTTTAACATTCGGTCACTTGGACTGTCTTTACCAAATCAAAAGTGAAAACACAGCCGTCACTTAAAATGCAGAACCAAACTGCAGGAAAAAATATATTAACCATTACGATATTATCTAAAGCTCATTAAATGATGGATTTGGGCTCTTGTCCTCCTACCCATGTGCCAGTAGCGAGGGAGACTAGCAGGAGAATGCATGTCTAAGTGAGAAGGTTCATTAAGCCCATGTAAATGCTGCAGCATCCGGGACTTTCAAATCTTGGCAACCAGGATAATAATGGTAAAACTGAAACACCCAAAAGAGAATCCATCTCCTTCCCTCCCTGGGCATTATTATGCCTCACCAATTCTGCCTGCTCATTACCGACATTGCACACATTCAAACGAACCAATGGAAAATGAGCATGCACACAAACAATATTGTGCTCTCTGGGGTATGAGGGGAAGGACTGATGATTCTGCACATGATACAACAAGCTCAACTCATCAAGACACTGACAGGAAAACACCACAGTAAATGGATTTTGTTATTTAGACGAGTTCTTTTTCACAAAATAAATGACTGGGATCACAGAAACGGTGTATGTTCTCTACACTAAATCAAACCCTGCAAACCCCAGGGTATAGAATACGTAACCAGCTAAGAAAAAACTCAGCTCTTTAAGCAGATTGTTAAAGAAGTGTGTCTTTCTAAATTAAATGTATGAGCTGCAGCCTGTACTTTGACTTTTTTTGTATGAATTTATAAACCATGCCATTAACTGAAATGGTAGCAAGGTTTATTAAATAACCCTCTTTTGGATAAAGTTGTTTAATGGAACAATTTCTAAATGCAAAACTCAGAAGCTTACCCTTAATATAGTTACTGTGCAAGTCATGAAGAGAAACAACGCTGTTACTTTAAGGAGTAAATTTACCGACGTAGCGGGAAAAAATAGATTAAAGAATAAGCACTGCACAAGCTATAATTAACATACAATAAATCTCAGACGGTTGGTGGTTTAAGAGCCAGAGGCCAATCTTCCTAGCTTTGCTGATGAGAAAGAGTTACTGCAAGCGTTCATCCTCTACACTACCAAACAAATCATATCTGCACTATGACAAATCAGGGCTTAATGGAATCTGTTTTAGAAATAATTCAGAACAGATGAAGCAAACAGTAGAGGTTGGCTTCTTTTTGCTTGGGGGGGTTAGGATATTTTATCAACAAACCAAGTTCTTCACACTGTCTGTAATAAAAAAAAAAAAAAATGGAAGATGTGTCCAGCTTCCTTGTGTTTACAAATACTGCAATTCATACATCTGTGCACTTATTTCATAACAGTCTGCTGATATAAATTATATTATATGGGGCTGAAACGATTCCTCGAATGATTCCAGTACCTCGATTATTAAAATTCCTCGAGGAAAATGTACCTGCCACGAAGCTTCGTTAATTTATGTTTTACTTTTTAGTGCACCGTGTTCCGGCCGGGACTTTACTTGCGTTGCGGAGCTCTCCCTTTTGCCTCTGAGTTGTTGACGAAAGCTAAGTGTTAGCAGCATAATGTCAAGTTCGGCCCGTGGGGATTTTATTGATTGATGATAATGCCCGGGTTTTTATCGTTTTGGGGGGACCAATAAGCATCTTTAAAATGAATGGCGCGATGCCTGGAGTACAGCAGCCTTTTTACTCCGGGAGCTGCTGGTTCAAAGCGAACAGTGGGAAGAGGCTGCAGGAGTATTTATACAGATGAGCAGATATACTGAACACGGCGGGCGGTTGAGTTGTTGATGGTCCATAAGTGTAACTTTACGGACGAACCGCACAATATATATCCAATTGATATCCGATAGTAACACTGCTGTTATGCCAGATTTACCAATATTTTATTTTATATTTTTTTTTATCCGATTACTCGATTAATCGTAAGAATAATCGATAGATTACTCGATTACTAAAATATTCTTTTTACAACAGTCCTAAATTATATTTTTACTTATTAAGCTATGAGCACCACACATCAGAAATAAATTTGAATACTAGGTCGATACAGTGGATCAGCAACATGAATGTCATTCCTAGATTGGCTCCTTTGCAATAAACCCAATAACATTGTGCCTAGATATTACAGCTTCCCACCTTGTATTTTCAATTGAATATTTTATGTATGCTCTACAAAAAGTTATTCTGAGTGATGTTCTACAGAAAAAGCTGCAAATAGGGGAATCTGCAAATACCAAACAACAAATACAGTAGGTGAAGTTCTATTGTACATGGTTTGTATAACCTAGAAGTTGTTCTACCTTTACAAAAATAAACCTCTTAAAAGAAAAATTGTAAAATGCATACAATGTAATAATGTTTCCACTTATTTATCGAATACCTTGTCTTCTAGTAGCATTTTTACATTAGAAATGTGCAAAACACACTTTTCAGAACACTGAGTCACAAACTGAGACCTGTGCCACTGCACTTGGGATATTTACTCCTATTTTATTAAGCAGACCTGCATTTGCCTGTTCCTCTCATTCATATTACTAGCGTGCGTTTATATTTAAACATTGATGGAAACATAGGTTATAAGAAAGGGAGACAAATGTGGGGAAAAAAGAAATCTAAAACTAGCTTTACTGTGGTACTTTCCAGAACAAAATGTAATCACATGCCCAAACAAGGTTGTTGTTTTGAATAGTCTCTAAATAACTAGAGAATACAATAACACAAATATTTCTGCTAAATATTTGTTAGTGTGAACAAATCCTAAAACCTAAGAGCATAGTCTTGCAAGAAGAAGTTTTTTTTTTATTTGGCAACAGTCAATCTAAATATTTATGCTTTTAAATTTGATGGGTTGCCAGAATAGCGAGAGACATTTCATTACTGCCATAAAATTATTAAAGCATATGAAATTCCAGTCATAACACCTAAACGTGTACAAGAGATACTTAAAGTAAACTTGTATTTTCCGTATTGAAGTAAAATGGCAACGCTGAAATCATTCTTTAAACTAAGAGGAAAGTACAAATAATAAGTTCTCATTAATATTAACTGCCACCATGCTGGAGTGCTCAGTTCCATTAATTCTTACATCCAAGGCTACAATCCTACCACACCAGAGAAAGCTTAAGGATCCCATTCAACCTCTATTTTAAAATTTACAAAACAGAATGGATAACCATTTGGGGTGATATGACCCAAAAGAATTATACGTCTGTATTTTATACACAAAGGCTACAAATGATATATAATACTGGCATTTTCTGTTAATGACTAATATTGCTGTGCTGAAGCAGGGAAGTCAGGCTTTTCTTCGTAAATTGGAAATAGCAATTTTGGGAGTATTCAGTTCTGTGGGTGATATACAAATGTACTGATCACCAAACACATGTGCAACCAGTTCAATTCAAAAGCATGTGAAAATGCAGCTTGCCATAAATTGCATTTATTAGAGAAGAGTTGTGACATCTGGTTGCTTGCAGAAGTCACAAGCAACCAGACCCATTGATAATTGCAGGAGTGTCATTTGTCAATGACAAACATAGCTACTTTTCTGTTGTTACAACAAAGCACAACCAGGGACAAACCAGGATCCATAGAGGTATGTTACAAGCTCACCTTGGCTCAGAGTAAAAACAAAAAAAAACCTGTAAATTGGACTTCTCTTTTTTATCAGCCTTTACTCTTCAGCTTAGCTACATTGAAACATATTTTAAATATTTGTAGGTTAGACAGCATGTATGAGTAAGGAAGCCCACTAAAACTTAATATAGTCAAATAACATGCATTAAAATTTTCATGCTCGTTTTGTCCTGTTCAGGGTCACTCAGGAGAACCTATCAGAGCTATCATCCGCAATACAAAAAAAGATTTTCCAGCATCAGATCACAGTGTTGAATAAAATGAAATGAATGAAGTATAAGCGGCTGCAAAAATGTTGGAACAGCAGTTATTGAAACACTATTTTCACTTACACATTCATCTTAGGTTTCCTTCTTTAAATTAAGAATAAAGAGAGATGGCAGTCAGTTTGAGAATGTTTTCTTAATGCTATTCCAAGCTCTTACACAAGCAGAGATTTTCTTTTAACACCTTCTCCTCTTGGCGGGAACACCTGTGCATTCTCGGCACAGCAGCACACACTGTCATCAACTTGACAAGTATGCTTTGTCAAGACAAATTGGCGAGTACATGCGCAAGTCTTCATATCAGGACATGTAAACTATAGACAATTTCAGGCAAGTACCTGAAGTAAACAAATCACCACTCCTGTAAGAGCATCACCCAGAATTATGCACGCATTGTAATGCCATGTAAATTCAGAACAAATCCTACAGAGAGTCTTGGATCAGCCTAAATTCTTTGAACAAGTAGTCCTTCATATTAAGTGGAGAATGGGAGTGGAGTTACACGTGTACTGATATATTATGAGCCACACTGTTCTCTCTGCATTAACACAAAACAATAGCAGCATGTAACGGATATAGCAGCTATAAAACAAAACAGGATGGGAAGCACCAACTAGGAGCACCTCACCAGTCGACTGTTAAATTTCCCTTTCTACTGCAGAGACGATGGGGAAACAAAGTGGAACAATTGAAAGCATCATGCAACACTGTATGTAGCCTGCTCTATGTTGCACTCAATTACTCACTGGAATCAGCATCATCTGAATGTAAACTTAATTGGCAAAGAGAAAAAAACTGTAGTACAAATCTGGTCACATTTTGCATTTAACCAGCAACATGGAGGAAATTCAAATCAAGCCAAAAACAATAAGTAACACTGCAAGAGTCTTAATAACATCAGACACTCAATCATGTGCCTCTATCAAAAAACACCCCTTTTACACAAAAGCTGAAAGTGATGGAGCAAACATCACCATTTATTTTTACCTGCAGTACGTGTATAATTTGTTGTTAATTTTAAACTTTATATTTCCATAGATCTAATGTACAACAAAAAAGTCAATGATCTTAATACAGAAACTACTGGTGACAGTAAAATGTGTTTTCTAAATTTGCTCTTTAATGGTTTTCCTTTATTTTAATAAAATTTGGCTCTTAGAATAGGAATCCTAAACTCCAGTCTTTGAGGGCTGGTAGGCTGCAACTTTTAGCTGTGTCCCTGGTCAAACATACATCAAACCAAATGGCTAAATTGCCAACATGCAGGTCACTTATGACATAATCAGGTGTAATAAAGCACCTATAGGCACCTCAGGGTGAATGTTCTGCAAATTCTACATTTTGCAGAACACTCACACTCAAACACTGGAGCTTTATCCCTTTTGTAGCACCTTGGTGTACCTTCATACAGTATCAGATCAATTCCCAAAGTTAGACTTTGGATAAATAGCAATACTCTGACATGTAATGTACAAGGAGCCAGTGTATAAATTCCCCTTATTTTATCTGATTTACAAAACAAATCCATTCCCTATAATGTCTTCCAGCTAATGGGTGTCACAAATATTGCCATTATTTACACTTTTACAGGTCAACACCTTCCAACACCGATTCAGGGTCAGATTTTTCCAATTGCAGACTTACTTGTTGGTGTTGAACCCCATTCTGAATCTGACATCTGACATGATGGATGCTGGATGGAACATGGGTGTATTTTAGTGATCTCACCGGTTTGCCTCTCTGTTATGAGCCTGGTAACCACTGACCTTGACAGCATGATAGGACAGCCCTCATCCTGAAGCAGAGATTCTGATAACCATGTCATCCATCATAGTGGCAATGGACCAAACGCACAGGTCAAAAACCTCAAGTTTATAGTGAGTCCTCACCTACACAAAGTATAAAGAAGAAGCACATGCACACAGGCTGACAATTGGGAAAAGCCGGCAGTAAAGTCTTTCAGCCTTTAAAGGATACAGCAGAATGCTCATTTTTGTCAGCTATTAATGAGGCATGGAGCTCCATGGAGTTGTGGGAGATAGGGCCGCCAGTCAAACCTTCGATTCTTACACAAATGCACTCACATACACACACTGCAACCACACAAACATCTCACAACCATACATGGGCGCACGCATGAACTAAAAACAGTTTGCCCCCTTCTCTCAGAGCTTGCTCTCATTATTTTTTTTTTTTTTCCTGGGGCTTTGCTGAAATAGTCCACAGCTTCATCGTATCACCTCCTGACAGAAAAGACCTCAATTCCACACCAGTACACGCTAACAAGAGAACAGGAATCCTCCTTACAGCATATAGGTCACTTCTGCCTTTTACAACTGCCAGTTAAAAAAGAGGTTATAACCAGTTAGATCCAAGCTCTTTTTTTCACCCAGACAGACGCCTTTTGTTGAGAACAGTTGCTTCTGCCCCATAACAGATTTCGAGGAGTACATTGAAGTATTTGTTTTTTAAAAGGTATTTTAACATATCTTTAACATACAAACTGACTGTAAAGGCAAAAAAAGTTTAATTGATCACAACTTTGCAATGATATCTTTAGTTTTCTCAAGTTTCACCCTGCTATTCCAGATTCTATGTGATTCCAAGTTTTCATTATGAAAAATAAGAGGAAAAACAGAATTCATGATATATTTTTATAGTCATCTTGTCATAAATGGTCACCAAATACATATATTTAGTGCAAAATCAATGCTAGAGTGTGTGTAAAAGCAAGCAATCACTTAAAAAGATATTTCATTATTTTTAAACAAAATTATTTGCAGTTGATTGATTTATAAAACTGTCCTTGAGAGCAACATTAGTGCAGCTAGCAATACTAAAACAGTCTTCTCTGTGATTTTTTAAATCATAGATAAAAATAAGACTACCAAAATGACTGCTAACATTTCCTGATCTACAATGTTTCATGACAAGAAGAGGCTAAAAGCTTATAAAGTTGTGTAGAAACAAATAATGTAAAAAGGATAAAAAAAAAATACGTCCCAATAATTTAATAATGTTGGTCATTTAATTTTTTGTAAAGAAAGAACCATACAACTTGCTAATAACTTGCCATAACTTAAGCAAATATTCCCAGTATTTGCCTAAGTTAGAGACAACAACAGCCTGTGAACAGTTGAAATGGCATGGCTGGCTATTTTATGACTTCGAACACCAAATATACCTTAATATATATTAACTATTATAAAGAGTGAGTTTGTGGATGGATGCAGAAATGAGTAAGATGATTGTTTTAATGAAAAAGATGAAAAAACTTACAAAAAAAACCACACGGGTGTACAGGAAGCCAAAGCAGGGAAAAAACATAAATCCAAGAAAACTGCCAACAGGAAACACAGGGCCAAACCAGGAAAAGAACAGGAGGAACCAGCAAGGAGTGAGAGCAGGAGAGGGGTTTAAATACTGAGGGTGACCGCTGGAACAAAAGACCTGGGCTGATTAGCTAACAGGTTGCAGGTGTGAGGAGAGAGAGAGAAAATGTCACAGGGGGCGAGCAAGAGTACACAAGAGACTAGGAAATTAATCTAACACTAAAGAATAATATGACTGAAGAAATATAATTAAATTAGAGTAACAAGAAATAACTACAGAAAAGAAATTAGCACAACTAGATATACTAAGAAGGACTAAACTAAAGTAAAAAAGAAACTAGACTGATCTAATCAAAGAAAGAGACTAAGAAACACAGAATGATCAAACCTCAAAAACAACCCAAACAACCCAGGACATAACATTAATAGGCACAGTGGAAATTGTCTTGGCTTTCCAGCAGAAGCTAACATCCATGGTCTTTCTTATCTCTTCTCTTGGGGGTACAGCCAATCAACCCCAAGGAGTAATTAATGGTACTCTTGGATTATCTACTTTGCAAACACCAGCCAATAATACCATGCCTACTATTATGAATGTTTATTTGAATATTTATTAGTTATGAAAAAATCTGCAAACAAGCAAATTTTTCTTGAAAAATTTAGAGTTGCATTCCAAAGAAAAATGAGTGAATACTCATCTGCTAATACACAGAGATCCACTGCTATACAATTTATGTGATGAAGCTTAATTTTCTTTGATTTAGTGTAAATTATATAATGACGAAAAAACATTTAAGACTCCTGACAGAGAAACCAAATAACAACACTAAATTTAAAGATGCTTCACTACAGTGGATGAATGGTTTATGAAGTAGTTGTCGGACATTTGGACACTAACCCACAGATCATGTTAGAACCAGATAGTACATACAAAAATTCTAATTACACTTATGCAAATATTGTGAAAGGTTGGTTTAATCTGTAACTGCAAACCCCTTTCATTTCCACAGCCCTTTATGTGAGGGCACCTCCTGTATTATATCAATGTACACCTCCCAAAGGAAAGATTACCTGAAAGCATTTTCCACATCGAGGGTTTCCACTGTAGAGATTTTTAGAGCACACTATGAACAAAAAGACATGTGCCAGGAAAGATAACGATACTTTTAATTGTAATGAAAAGCATTTTTACAGGTTCCTATATGATGAAATATCTCAAAGATTACATCCACAGGGTTTTTTAAGCTTTTATTAGCTAAAATTGGCTCTGTAAAAGACTGTGACAAAGCAGTGAGAAGTCTGCCTAAATGAGAGGCTTTTAACGAGACGATGAACATTTCATTATCATTATACCCTACATACAGAGCCAAGTTCCCATTTTTGGAAACATTACAAATCTCTGCACCGGTGTGGCACTATGTGTCAGTGTTTGAGCCGGAGGAACAGCTGGCTATAGATACCAGACACAAGAGGGTGGAGAGGCAGTGTAAACATTTGGCAGGTTGAATTTAAAACATTTGTCAGAGGTCATGGTGCATGGTGTTGCATATTGACAGTGTGTGCTGAAGGCAAACAATGGCTGCACACACTTCACAGTCCTACAATGTTTTATGATGGCTTCTGTAAAATTCCAGTCAGGTTCAACTAATAAATAATACTCTAAACCTCCTGATTTGAATTGTGTTTTGCTAAGCCTGTTTATCTTTTTTTAAGCTGTAGTATATAACTTTTATAAACAATATGTTTTTACGTATTTCCTGTCACTGTCACCATGTTATGACAGTACATGACAGATAATCTGTGGAAAACAATCGAGCTCCTCTGCCTCCTCCCTGTTCTCCTACTGCCATCTTCAGAAATACACCGCTCCCGGTCAGAAACAACCAATCAGAGCCGGGAGGAGGGTCTTAGCAATGTCGATCATGTTCTTGTACACATTGCTCTATGTGCTAACGTCACGTACAAATCAACACAAGCACCAAAACTTTGCACAGTGAATATTTTGTGCTGCAACTGCACAGCTTTTCTACTCGTGTAGAGATTCTGTGTGGGGAAAAAATATTTTTTACATAAAAATCTGGTTGGACATATTTAACATCTGAGTAATGTACTTGTAAACTGAAAACCCTTACAGATAAAAGCTTTTCCACACAATATTTCATCAGTATTGCATACTCTAAAACAGAATTTTGACTGCACTCTTCATAATTTGCTCAACAAATGTATGTTTAAGAAGGCTAAAATAGAGGTTTTCTTCTTGTTAGCAACTGGCTTTTTTGTCTAGAGTTTCCACTGGATTGCCTTTTCAGCTTCAACATTTTGTAGAGTTAAGTGGGTTTCAGAAAACATCTAGAAACTGAATGGATGGATAGTGTCCAAAAATTATGAATGTGTCAAATACCGAATTAAGATCAGGATTTGGCCTAGGACATCATCGCACATTAATATGCATTGATCTTAAGGCCCTCCATTACTGTAGCTGTACATTTATGCCCAACATTCTGACCGGAGATGAAAATATTCCCATCTCAATTTGTTTTTGCAGCATATTTAGCAGGTTTTCCTCTACTATTGTAGAGGAAAACAATAGAAGAGGACTGTAATTAATACTAAGAATAAATTACTAACAGATCCACTTTCAAAAACAGATGGTTGCACTATATTCCATTTAGGGTAATGAGAGTAAGGGGGGTTAAAGACAAGTGCAATTCATTCTTATAAAATTTGTGAAAAAAAATTTAATTGAGGTGAAATTTTCCATGTGATTCATAATTAGAAAATAAAATCCCAATGAAATACATTGAATTTTGCAGTTGGAATATAAAAAAAATTGAAGATATTCAAGGGGTATATGTACTTTTCCATGGCACTGTTTCTCAACTGTGCTGAAATTGGGCACATATGAATTATTAATTATATGTGGGTAAGTATTCAGCCGTATGCCTCCAAGTGCAAAAATGTGAATGAGCTGATTTAATCCTTGCCCAAGGTGAGAGCTGAGGCTGAGCTATCTTTTCAGCGCATTTTACTTGTCAGTTTGTGTAACTGTCAGCAAAATTTACCAGCCCTGATTTAATTAAACGTAGCTGAGATGTAGAATGTGGACAAAGGAAGAGCCCTTAATGCTTAGGTGAAAATCTGATTCACTTTCCTTAAAACTGTCACATGGCTCAAAGGACTTGGCTCTTCCAGTTTAAACTGACATCCTTCACACTCAAATCAAGAATTATTTTTCAGACTGCAGCCTAAGTATCTTAAACAATAGAAAGGGACTAACAGAAGATGTAACTGTCCCTTTCCGATGCCCAGAGTTAGACTTCAATGCAGTCACTTCCAGAGCCATCATTGCTGTCATTGTTGGAATGGTCTGGCTGCTGTCATTCCTGCCTCTCCTTCCTCGTCCTCCTGCCAGACAGGGGAAAGGGTTGGAAAAAGCCCGGAGCTGAAGTGATGATTGATGACACGCCTCCTCCGGTGCACACTTCCCTGCTGACACGCTCTCACAGTGCTACACTTTTCAGCACTAATTGGGCAACCCTGCAAACTCTCCGCCCTGCGTATGTGGGCTCCAGGTCTGAGCCAACCACCCACTCAGCAAAGTGTCTGAGCTACCCTGCTTTGATTAAACATTGCACACAGGAAACACACTGTGGGACTGTTTACTGTGTACTGTACATTTGCCAGATACTGTGCCATGATAGTGACAGAAAAACTTGTGAGTTTACATTTGGAACAGGTGAAGCATATGCACTGGCTCTTGAAAGTGTACACCCCAGGCCCCAGGTTTGTCTGACATAGAGAAATATGACCATTTCTATGAATATGAATCATTTCTATGACTTTTTCATTCACATACTCATTTAACAACAGAGAAACAAAAATCTTTCACATAAAGTCATTTTAAGCAATAATGGTGAAATAACCCAGATGCATAAATCTGACTGCATCTATACACATTTTAAAGCAAGTTTAGCAATACAGCCTTATTGGTAGGAATGTAGCAAAATGCCACATCTGCATTGGCATTTGTCCCCACCTTGCAAAGGTACAAATCTCTGAGATTGTGAGAAAATGTCTCGCCTTCAGCTCTCTTCAGGTTATTATTTGAATGTCTTTTTTTGCACCACGGTACAAAAATATAGCTTATTGTGCCATTCTTAAAACATGACATCCTTCTAATCTTTTCTCTCTGCAAACTATTGCTTTAGCTAGATAATACAAAACTGAAAAAAAATCATAAAATTCTGTCACTTGCATTATACCAAATTACACACTGTGGAACAAATATGTCTGTAATTTTTCTTGTTTTTTTTTTTTTTTTGTTTTTGTTGTTAAGATGCAAAAAAGCCTGGCACTTTAACAGAGATGTGAACAGTTTTGAGAGTCACCATATCAATAATATGAACAAACAAAAAAATAGATCTTTGTGCATATACGATACATTATAGCTCCAAACAATGACAAAGCAGTTTAATTTTGGCCACGGCTGCTTGGCACTGCCAAGACCATGTTGAGCCAAGTGGCCATATTATGTTGCATTGTTCTTTTCTCCTTACCTGATAAAGGGCAACTTACATAACCTATGATATGTGTGTAAAGCCTTTACGGAGATGGATATTAACTGACACAATTTAGATTAAGTGACTCTCTCAAGGACACATCAGCCGTATCCTCTGTGCCCGGGTTTAAACTGACAACCTCAGGATCATTAATCCATTTAGAGCTGGGAGGGTTACAGCTGGCAGCATAAACAGAAGGTCCAGTGTCCTTTCGAACTGTTTGTTAAACATCGCGGCATTATCAGATCACGGATTCATCCACAATGTTCCCTAATGCCGAATGAGGCAATTACTATGCTTGCTAACCATATGGCTGGAAAGCATCTAATAACGGTCTGTTGTATGTTATTGGATTCTCAATGAAGGACAAAAGTTCAACACAAGGGCTGAGAAATTGTAGCAGTGCATAGGCAACTACCAAAAAACACACAAAAAGTTTTATGTAAAATTTAATGAATGTGGTTCAAAATCTGATTAGGATTTTTAATGAATCTATCAATCTGTCCTCCACAAATCTTATCTCCTGCCTGTTATATCAGAAAACCCATCAAAATACATTATTTTTATTCATTTTCTCCCTCTCTCGTTTGTCCTACTCGTTATTACCCTTCTTTCATGTTCTGCTTTCATCCCTACCTAATTGTTAATGTTTAAGTGTCTCTGCACCATGGCTGTATAATTAGGACCTGTCACTTCCTTGGTGCCAGAATAACCCAGCAGAGGCTCCAAAGTGCCACATCCAAGTGAAAAACCACAAGAATTAAGATCGAGGAGGAGATGATGATAATATAAAAAGAGACCTTTAAATTTACTCTGTCTGAATCATCTGGGCTTAACAGGCACTTTTGAAGCTGAGCATTTTAGCTGTTGACTTGCCTTATACAGGATCGCTAGTTGATTAGCAGTTTAAAGGCATTCTACGAAAGCTCACAGCATTATTTTCTAAATTCTTTTTTAATCTTTATAAAGCCACTCCTGCATGAATTATTCATTGAGCGGTATATAGTATTTGTCTGCTCATTAAGTTTCCGATAAGAAATAAATCTGTGGAGTAAATTAGTCTGTCAAATGACAGCTGAGCTGATAGAAAAGTACAAAAGTAAGCTGAAGATTTAAAATAAATGCAATTCGAAGCAATTGTAAGCAAAAGTAAGTGCCAATTGCATGTGCTCTGAACATTAATTATTTAATTGTGTTTTCTGTTAGATGAGGTACAGCAAACTAACAAATATAGTATGCAATAGTTGTCAACACATTCAAAATTGTCCTGCTAATGCATGTTTACAGTACACATCAGTGACAGAAATCATTATAAACATATACACAAGGAACATAAAGCACACTATTTTTTTTCTTACAGCCCTTTATCTGGTCGTTATTTTTTTATGTCTAAAGTTAGTATTTGCTAATTTGAGTATCTAAGACCAAATCAAAGACACGAATTATAAAAACATGTATTTTGTTGTACTTTCACATTTGCACACTGTCATACACTGATGCAAAGTCGGCAGGCAACTTACACATCGTAAGCGGAAGACGGAATCAAACTCACAATTTTCAGGACATGAGACGGCTCTTCTACACAACTACTGATTCATTCATTCAGTAAGAGAAAAGTGTAGGAACCACACACAACACATATATCATTCATACAATGCATCGTTTTTGCCACATCGATTAGAATAGTAAGATGCAAGAATTATACCCAAAAAAAGAACAAATAGGTAAATACAGCAATTATAAAACATAAAATGTCTTTCATTATGTTTTTGCAACCCAAATTAACTTTCTTTGATAAAACAAACTGTCCTGACTAGTTACTTTAATTTTAAAATAAGTCCGACTATCAAAGACAGACAATAGTGCATTAGGTTTTGTGAGAGACAGTCTGAAAGCCTTTTGGGGCTTTTCATTAAAATGCATGCAAATCCAAAATCAAGATTTCTTTATAGCCAAGAGCACATATTCAAATAGACAGCAAAGAGGAGTGATCTTCATTAAAGGTAAAACATCCTTTTTAAGGATTAAAATGCATCCTAATTAATCAGAGAACAATTTATAACAATATCTATGTAAATAATTCTTAAAAACTCCAAAATCAAGCAGTTGTTTAACCTTGAAACCTGAGCTTTTACAGTAAAAAAACTGTATTATTCTTAATTCACTGTCCTATGTTACCTTTATTTTATATTTATCAGATTGTTTGTATAAAAAATTGGTTATTATAATTCTGGTGTTTAAGAAGTTAAAATGAAACACAGAGAGAAGAATATCTTCATCAATTTTGACGTCAAATTGCAAATTAGATGTGTAATATCAAATATTTATTGTCTCAAAGTGGCTCCCAAGCTTTTCAAAAACATCATGCTGCTTTTGCAAAAAAAAATGTGACACTGTCCTCAATTATACCATTATTGTCCAGTATATCATTGTCTTCTTCATAAAATATAAATAGTAAAATTCATGTGCAGGTACAAACATCTATTGAGCATACAATGGTGTTTTTTGATGAAAAGCCGCTAGATGCTGAAGACATTATTCATAAAATGTCATAGTGAAACAAGAGCACGGTGTGCACTGTGAAGAGAAAAACATATACATTTACAATTTCTCCATTCCAGAGTCTTAAAGTTAATTCAGTGAGCGTCAGAATTCATGTCATGTACAGAGATAAGTGAAGAAGTCTTGGTTTGTATTTACTGTCAACACTTCAGATTCCTTGAGCATCTGTATTTCACGGACGTATCCCATGCAATCTACAAATATTTACTCAACAAAAGAAATTAAGAAGACTCTCCTCTCCCAGCATCCTTACAATCAAATCAAAAATTACTGCTTCAAGGTGATGCAAAAACAGAAATGCAGACAATTTTTTTGAGTCAAAAATGTGACATAAACTTAGATATAGCTGATTGGCTTCATGTTTACTTCTATTGCCTTATATGCTTTTGTACTGGAAAAAGGAAATTGGAAAAAAATTATTTTGATAGCTATCATTTTAAAGATTGCAAGTGTTTTAAAGCAAGCCACATCTTGCCCCTGCCACTTTGTCTAGTGGGGAACACTGACAGCAACATTAACAGAACATAATAAAACATCTGGCCCACAAATTCCCTTAAGTGAGCGAGTTCACACCACTAAAGTCATTCAGCACAGCACCTGTTTCCACATGAAGCTCTGCCTGCGATGGCAGATATGGAACACAACAGCAAGAACAAACCTCAAACACTGCAGTGCTGAGTTTTTTTGTTTTTTTTTTCTTTCTCTTTTGAACTTGTTGAATAGCCCCGAGGTGACCATGAAAACAAAGATGACAGGATTATCATCTCCAGGCTTTGAAAAGCGTACCCATTAGCAACTGCACTGGTAATAACAAGGGGTGAATATTCTGAAATGAAAGTGGCACTCGAACGGTGCAGAGAAAAAAGCTAGGGCATTGCACTGAAATCAAAGACGCTGCCTGGATTTAGGTTTGAGGCAGACGACGTGGCCTACTCACTTCCAAGAAAGACATCTGAGTGAGAAATTGCACCATGAGCTATAAAAGCTGGTAGCTGATTGCATGCTTAAGGGAAGTATTATTGTGAAATGGGGCTTTATCCAAAATACAGTAAGATGAATCAGTATGTGTATGAAATCCAAAACTGGCAAGCACATTTTTACATGACAAGGAAATGATAGCTGCACACACAGCATAGCATAGAAATACATTTATTTCCTACCTCAAGGGTTGAATGCTAATTAGCTTGGAACTGTAATCCTTCTTTTGATAACACTAACTTGGCATTATGTGAAACTGAAACATGCTGTGAAGCACTCAGAGTAATTTAATGTTGGGTCTGTAAAGATTGCATCTACATCTGTAGAAACAGATGCAAATATCAGTTAGGTGGTGTATTTTTGACAGAGTTTTGTAAAGCTTTGACCTGTCAATACAGGTCAAAGCTTTGAATTTAACAGCAAATGAATTTAACAGTAATCAAAATATGTTTTTTCACAGTCTACAGCCTCCATTGTTTCTCATAAATTTCTAATGTTGGTAACAGAAGTGATGCCATACGATGTGTGAAACAGGAGGTGTTATAAAGTAGAGTTTGACTATTATTTTAGACCAAGGACATCAAATTGACATTTTAAGATGCCTTGGGCATCTTGTAGAAACTAGTGTGGTTAGCATTAATAGCATTAAACTCCTGCCTTTGCCTCAATTAAAAAATTTGTCAATGTAATCGATGAAGGCAATTGGCCGGTGTTCTTGGTATCACCACTTCATGCAACACACCCGCCTCTCTATTACCACTGATTTACATCACATGTATAATTTAAAGTTGAGTGATCTTATCAATTGAATAACGATCATTTTCTGGATGGTGGTCATTGAAAGAAGATCTAATGTGGCGTTCCTAGTTAATCGAATGGAACTAATTTTAATCTAATAAACCATTAATCGACAATTAAGTGTACGTTGATTAACTGTTTACATTCCTAGGTTAAACAGTCAGCAAGTTTCATTGCTCCAGGCATGAGTATCTCAAGAGACTGACCTTAAGGCTACTGATAAGTTAAAAAAAAAGGAAACTACAGTATGTTCTCTTAAGCTGCTGAATGGAACTACATTCAATTTATTTCATTTATTTCTCCCAAAGGGAGATCATTTTACCTTATGCTATAAGGTTATACAAGTTGTCTTTGTTACATTTTATCTGTATACTGGTATAGAATGTGATAGTGTAAAGACTTTATGAAGAAGTCCAAATACACTTTCCTTCATCCTGCTTTAAACATGCTTTATATCTATGTGAATAAGATTTAAGACAAACATTGGTACATTGGTTCAGCACAAGTCATTTTACCTAAAGTGAATTAATCCATGATTTAATTCATGGATATGAACTCTAACTCAGTCTATTTTTGTTATTCTCAATAGTACTATTTTATATACAAATAATTCAAATTTCAGTGTGAAAAACAATGTTTCATTTTTAATTTTACATACTGCAGTTTTAATCAATAAGTCAATATTGTATTTATGGACAGTAATTTAAAAAGTAATAAACCAGTAACATTACAATATTAAAAGTGATGTGGTAGAAAATTTGGATGCCCATATGAAAAAAAGGTAGGCGCCCCAGTGCAACCACAGCAAAAAATTAGTCTATAGCCATTGGAATACTTTTTTTTTTAATTTCTAGAAATTTTATTCAATTTTTTTATTAAATCTTGGTGAATCAAATGCCGTTTCCTGACTCAGATGATGCTCAATGCTACAGAGAGCATTGGAAGCTATAGCAAGATTTTAGCATATTGTGCAGCTGCATTTTCTAGTTGTATAAAAATCAGCAGGATTTTATAATTGTTGAGGTTCTAGCAACTATTAGCAATACAAGCTGAAAAATTGCACTAACAAATATGTTAAGTTGAGTTTGTACATGGATGTTTGTTTGATTATGGATGCATACTTCTTGCATTTCTACGATCCAAGTAACTTCAAAACTTCCACCTTTTGCCCAAAAGAATGTAGTCTGAAAAATAGTGTCATCTAGATAAGCTATTATCATATTTTGGATGAATACTAAACTTTCTAATTATCTTGTAAAGCAGACGGATTCTCTTGAGATTTGCGTGATCACCATCAATCCTCCCTAGCCTGAAGCTATGCGTATATGCTGCTTAAGTGTCTGTAATATTAAACCTCTGGAGTATTTGTTGACTGACTGAAGAGCAAAGAACATTGCTGAAGGCTTTTCTTAACTGCAAAGATAGTCTGCTTTCCTCTCAACTAAGCATCAGACAGAGCAAAACAGCATAGAATATCGCTAAATACAACTGAACAAACTCTGGAGGGTTCACCGAGAACACCAGACAGCTCATCCATCACTGGGTAGAAGCTGATCACAACTGCATTTGCTTACCTCTGGATGCAATTAGGGAGAGAAAACAGCAGTGAAAAAGACAGATAAAAAGAAAAAAAAAGTATCCCAGACTGCGCCAAAGAGCTTGAAAAAGACAGGAGTGAGAGGAAATCATATAATCTTAAAAGCCTAGCTCTCCATCACCCCCTCATCTAAAATTAGAAAACTAATGAGCAGCAGTCTAATGGATCAGTTGATTAATTCACTATTAAACATGTGCACATTGTTGTAGAGTGTTTTTTTCATTACACTAAATGATATGCTGTGATTTGATGGCTATTATAATAAAACACTGTCAAACTCTTGTGTAAGAATACTGTATAATACTGTTAACACTTTTTAATAGCTCAGTACTGACCATTTGACTAATGACCTCTTCAAAGTTGCCACATATCTCAAGTTCTAAAGGGCTTGTTTTGCATTGCAATAGAAAAACAGCTACTTTATTTTTCTGTCATTGTGCAATTTTACAGTACAAACCATGTGTACAATCTGAACATTGCACATCTAGTATTAAACAGAAAAACAATACAATTTCTTTTTTTCAACTTCAAAATTACAGCTTTGAAGTAAATTATGTTTCAAATATGCCATGTGTGAGAGCAGCGACATTGCAGAGATAATAGGTCCTCATTAAGTGAAAAATATTAATGATGTGAAAACACATTTGGAGTAGTACATATTTTGTACAGATTTTTTAGTCACAGTTACATGTTTTAATCTTAAAACATTTTTTAATAGCAAATATAGCCTGTGTAAATACAAAATCTACTTTTAAAATGATTGTATTATCTTTTTTAAATCATGAAAGAACACGTTACACACAATGGAAAGTTGGGTCAATTTTGCAAGTTACACCCAGGCCTGATAACTCACTAAGCATCACCATAGAGAGAGAGTTATGTCACTCTTTGAAATACGTGATCACATGGTTCACGTAGCTCTCAATAGTTCCAAACATGTCAGCCCTGTCAGTCAGTTTGAGCAGCTTCTGGCGCAATGTAACGCAGAAATGACTTTTGTTTCTTCCCCTGTGACTTTTGGTAATTATTGAGCAATAATGAACTGAATCTTTCACTATGTCTTATATCAAAGTGTTTTTGAACGCAGCAGGGGCATTTATCACTCTTACAAATTTTAGAGGTAAACGAGACTGCAAACTTATGGTTAAATACATATAGTCTACAGTATTTTAAGATTATGTTATGCACATAAAATAAGAAAATAAAACATGGGGAACAACACCTATTATAAAGCTTTCTAATGTCCTCTGTGTGCTGGCATGAGAATGATAGATCTTTTTGTATTCACTTAGGTTATCGAATGTCAAAATGTGCTTTGTGATATAAAAACTTTAGGTCTGAAGAAATGAAAAGGCTGAATAAATGTATTTAAGGTCAAACATGCTTTACTACACTTTATCTGGTAATTCAAATATTCAAATATAATACTGTAAGCTAAACCATACTTTGCTTTGTTAGTAAAAGCTGCATGTTTAAATTCTTGTTCATTACTTCCTCAACTCTACAAAGAGTAAAAGAATCTGCTGCCTACTGTCCCTCTTATGCCAAATTCAATCCATAGAAATTCCACCTTACAGTCCAGAAAGCTCAGTAGATATGTTCTTAACGCATTACCAGTAACCTCTGGGTTGCCACGGACGTTCTTCATTCATGCCTCAACTGGTCAAGGTGTGGCTATATATATGGTATAATATTTATCACAGGAATGCCCTTTAGTAATCTTTATAAATTATTACCGGCAAGATGATCCTGGGTTTGAGTCCCGACCTGGGTTCTTTCCACAAGGAGCTTCCATAAGACATGGCATCTGACAAAAAATAATGATTTGTGATTCTAAAAGTGATTTGGGATTCTAAAAATATTGTTGGACACTAAATAAAAATGAAAATATGGATTGAAATATTACTTCAAATCCAGTGTTGATTAAAGCCTTTGCAGCATTGTGTTCCAATATTTCCAAGATAAATTATCCTTAATCAGCTCTTGAGTCTTTTACACACTTCTGTTATCTTCACCCCTTTAAAAACAAAATGTAGAACCATTCAATGACTCTGATTTGCTCTCCCCCTTCCATCTATGTTTACTAATTATTACCAACACAGACTCTCCAATTACTCAGCTCTAACAAACATTTACAGCAATCAGAAATCCTGGCACGTTATGAAGCTGCAAAGAAGAAGAAAAGAAAAAACATCACCATAACCTTCTGAGAACAACTCCAATTAAAATTCTTTAGCCCTGCCAACAATGAAACAAATGAATTATGACAATATGTACCTCTTTTAGCTGGTGTGGCCTCTAATCCATTGTGAGTGAGCAGCCATTGTGAAAATATGACTGAGATGACTGAAGTACAAGTGATTACAGTCTGTAAGTTTTACATGGGGAAATGTCGATGATAGATAATTCGAAACGAAAAGAAAGTAGCTGTCTTTTAAAGTGATCATATATTAGCCAGTGAAAAGTCAGTTTTTTCCAGCTCAAATCAAGTGGCAACTCTTGAATAGCAAAAAAAAGCTTCCCTTTTCATTAACCTAATTGTTAGCTCCCTCCACAGATTCGCTATCAAATTCAAGATTTAAAAACATTCATGTTAAATTTAGTCAAAGGAAACTTGAAAAATGATAAGATTACTTTAAACCTGAATCTGCCAAGGGTATTAATCTTTTTTAGGTTACCACTGTGCTGTACACAGTATTAAGCTCAAAGACTCTAAATGCATTTTAACGTAACTGAGACACATTACAGCCAACATATTGTTCAAGACATCTCTAATATTTTTGAAGGACATGTCTGGAGGGTATTAAAGTTACACTTATCCTTGTGCATAATATTATGTAAAACCAAGATATATAGGTAGGACTGAAATTCATTAAACCACAAGAACATTCCAGCTTAGATCTCAAATCTCTTTAGCTGGTTTTAATTCACTGAAGGACATCGTTAAGACATCCATGTGTCAACACGTCAGATTTAATATTCCCATGGGACAAGACTAATGTCTGGCTCCATTCCCTCCAGTCATGCTCACTCATAAATATCCACCATGGCTGGTAGTGTCATCAGCTACACTATACAGGGAAATGTATTGTCTTGATGGTGATTCCACCTCACACCCACTTCTTATAGATATCGAAGATTTCAAACATGAGAAAAATATTACCATGAAGATAACAGAGGTGATATTTTTTCTGGAAATTTGAAAAGTCCCACCTTTAGTGTCTAGGTCAAGGAGGTGCACTGAAAAAAGTAAAGACAAGTGTGTGGTGGAACTCAGGTCAGAGCATCTAAACTTTACAGTGGATGACGGAAGATGCTGTCAATGACCTGCCAACATGAGCTACAAAACCAGGCTTTCCATATACTGCTCAACTGGGGAGGGAGTGATGAGATTACAAAATGTTGTCAGAGTAGCACAACTAATTATCATGAAACACGAGGAGATGCTAACTGATTGATTAAGGATTGTAATTGAAGGGGCTCTAAGGAATGGGTTCTCTCAGTGATTAAAGGCTGCAAGAGTTGGCATATGATTAAGAAGGCTTTGCCGCATTCAACAAGGAGCTGGTAAAACAAATTTACTCTGCATAAGCCGTCGGAGAGTAGCAAAATCTTACAACAAAGCAGTGATTCGTCAATAAAGGAACATGCAGAGAAACAGTGCTATTTCTGATACAGCTTTCTGCAAATCAGTCCACATCAACTATCTTCTTAAGCAGTCTGTAAGAACTCCTTTCACTTGATCTAATGTATTTGCAGTGTAGATATAAATAGCAAATGGAGAAATGGTGCCCCAATTACTTAGCTTTAACCGTACAACATTCTAAGTGTATTTGACATTACAAGAAAGTGTAGTATACCAACAAGGCAGACATGAACTTCAGAAAAGTTCACTTTCAAGTTACTTCTTTTTAAACTTAAACAGATTATATAATCTGCTAGTGCCTATACACTTTCTATTGAGTTCAATTCCAATGCACTGCCTTTTTACACAGCATAAAAATGCCTCTATGATATTTTAGTGCCAAATTATTATAATTATATGGACGCTTAGAGCCTAAAATGTGTGAAAGCTCCATTTTACATCCCAAATTATTTCCTCTATCCTCCATAATTGTAGTGATTATAAGAGTATTAGAAAGATGCTTTAAAGCCTAACATAGCATCTATTTCCATAGAAAAAAATACTTTGAAAAAGCATTTCTATTTAGGCTTTAATTTACCAGGGCACTCAATCACTTTATAACTAATTGAAATACATTAGAAATAGAAAAGCTTAATTTTCAGAAAGTACAATGGAATGATTTGTCTGCAAAATCATGGCCACGAATATAATCCATTTGAAAAATGCTCATAGTGTGTAAATTTGGTTCGTTTATGCATGTCAGTGCACTTCATAGTTTTACCATTAGGTTACATAAAGCTAGATTTTGCTTTGCATGCTGACAAAACTAAGTGTCTCGCTCCTCTAATTTTAGCACTAGATTTAATTTTTTATGGTTTCGAAATATATTAATATATGGCCAAGTTCAAATCTTTAAGCAAAACATGACTTATCACGGAAATAACATTCCATTCTGACTGGGACTATTTGGACCATTTGTCGATGAAGACAAAAGAAACAGGCAGTACAAAGCTAATCTCTAGACAAGAATGACAAAAGACCTAACTTTCTCTTATGTCATTTTGCATATAAATGCAGAATATGGATGAAGACCTTTTCAAACCTTTAGATAGCAACTTGTAAATGCACTGAACAAAACAGCAGAAAAAATACACCAAGTTCTATCAATTTTATTATATTTAACTTTTATTATAAAACAGTAAAAAGATGTGCAAACAAGGCATAAGTTGGTTAAAACCAAACCACTCCCATTAAAATAAATTCAGAAAATGCTTGTGCTGGCAGTAATTCTTCCCAGCCAGCAGGTGGTGGTGTTTTCATGTTAAGTTTGTTATTGAACAGTAGAATGAGCTCAGGAATACATGCATAAAGGCTGACGCAGGCAGTTAATCATTCTTCATCCTGTTTTGTTGTTTGCAGAAAGCACTGCTTGTAAGTATTTTGTGTTATTTTATTACATCTGAGACAACATTGAGCTATATTTGTGGGCATTTATATTGAAAAAGGCTGATGTTTGTAAGGCTGATTGTGACATGTTATTTACACAATATTAAGTATTTGTGCCCTTAGTATTTGTATGATTTGACTACTGTTGTATTCTAAATCATGTTTTTCATCTTTATTCAATGCCAAAAGAGTTAAATAATGTTTAACTCTTTTGACATTGAAAGCAACGTCAATTAAAGTGACATATGCCTGTCTATCGTCTAATAGTTTATCTATCTGCACAACTGTTACTTGGAAACACAGTGGGAGAAGAACAATGCTATTTCAAAATCTGAGACAAAGATACTGTAATATGTCATTCACAATAAATTCTACAGCAAGTTTTAAATTTAAAATTTTACTACCTAGTCAGGACCAATCAAATTTGATGGTGCCTGTTTCCATATGGAGAAAACTTTTTTTTCTTACTGTTTTTTTTTTTTTTATAAAACTCTTTAAGTAAGCTTACTGATTGATATAATGAAAATCATAAGGTTTTTTGCCAGTTTCATAATCTTCAAAAACTGATGAAATCAAAGGTATTGCTGTTTGTGACCCTGCATGCAAACAGCATTTTCCAATGCTGTTTACATTGGAAAAATGTAAACAGCATAATTGTTTTTTTTTCTGACAAAGCTACAAACTTCAATCAAAATCCTCTCTGCTCAAAACAAAAACAACACAATTAAAACTGCTATTTTTAGGAGATGAGATAAATGAAATCAGTCTTTAGCTCATTAGCAGGTACTTAATCTATGATAAAGTATTGACAACCTATGGAATTTTACTACCCCCTTTCTACTCAAATATAAAATCTAAAACATTTAAAAACAAATAATATACTTTGCTATTTTGCTGAAGACGTGTTTTTGTGGTTCTTCTGAGGACTTAAACACAAACCATGGCAAACTTTATATGTCACCTCAACAGCTAGTTTCCATTCTCACTAATATTTATCACTTACAAATAGAAGACAGAGTAATGAATCTAATGAGTAAGTTAGTCAGCCTCCCTTAAGCAACAGAAGATACTCCCTAATGTTAGCTTTCTGGCAGCGGAGACAGTCAGCTTCCCATCATCACTAATATCTATTTAGAGATGGCTCCATCTGGGAGCCCCTCCCACATGCACACAGTTTTATTCATGATCATGGCTATTCCCTAGCTGAGGAGAGATCAAATGACAACCAAAACATTGGCTCCTCTTGGAATGGAGACTGCAAGGAGCAGAGAGGCTGTGAAAGAAAGGCAACAATGTGCTGAGAGCAGCACAGATTGCATTAAACATGCGCCGCGTTGAACAGGAGAGAGGATTTTGCCGTTTAATTAACAGTGACAGACTCAGGTGTGCCCCCAGATGTGTCGTAAGAGGCAGAACAGGTTTTCACCTAAACGAGCGCATGGTACTGCTGATATCTGCCAGGTAACCAATGTGTTCGTAGCACACAATATAAGCGCCATCCCTTTCAAGCTGTTGGAAATAAAGTAGTTCATACTATTGATACTGCCTTGAGTGAAGTGGCTCTGGCCTAATTAAAAAAGTGCTGAATGGTTGAAAGTAGTTAGCATACTCTTCGGCTTTGGTTTTGGTCTGTGTTACGAAGACAGTCAACAATTCCTCCTTTAAATTATATCCTGTGGAGCTTGAACAGTCATTTAATATTATCTTATTCCATCCAACTAGAATCTGTACATGCGTGGGGGGAGGCAGTAAGCCATTTAAAATAGGCACTGTCTCTGGCACAAGTGCTTATAGTAAATGTCAAGACCTTTCAAAGCCGTAATAATGACAAGGAAAAGGAAAGTGATGCATGGCACCGTTTTTGTCCAGAATAGAACTACAAAACCAGTCTTTGCTGCAATTGTGTACAGCCCGAAAAGGTTTTCATCAAGCAGCCTGCTGACGTGTGGCAATGATTTTAGATTTATACGAATACCAGACTTTCAAACAAGTGACAGGTCAATTTTGCACCATTACAGAGACATGCCTGTAGTGCAGGCCTTATTTGTGGCTGAGGGCCAACCGTCAAACTAAGTAACATAAATAAGCCAAGATTATCTTGTAATTCTTTGTATAGTCTTTTTTGCATTTCTTGACTGTGCTTTAAACTTAAAATAAAGCTTTAATTAAAAGCTAAATTACTACATATTTTTTTGGTTTTGCCCATATTCAGTTGGAATCAGAAAGAAATCTATCTATCCCCCAGGGAGTTTCGCGATTTATTATTTAAGTGTTTTCAAAGTCCACTTTGGGTGACTTCTTTATGATTGGAATGCCACATAAAGTCAACACAGACAATGCATAATGAAGTCTTTGCATTTGGAAGTAATTAGTCCTCATTTGCTTCAGCTGTATGGCATAAAAGCCCCACCCACAACAGTAATCAAGTTGAGTTTTAATCACAGTTAAGATAAAGGAGCCATACACAGAAGCAATAAGAGGAGATTATTTCATCATATATGAAAGGCCTTGGCTATAAAAAGATTTCCCCCAAAACGTAACAATCCAAAACACAGTATTGTGATCATTTTAGAAAGTTTAAAACTTAATGAACTGCTGCAAACCAATCTAGCTGTAGAAAAACATTTCAGAAATGGAACCGTAAACCCTCATCACACTATTGTGCATCTGCCTTATGTTTCAGTGCTTCCCATATGCATTAAATGCAGCAGCACTAACAAGTTGATCACCAGCCAAATAAGGTTGCGACATAATTTTTAAATATATCATAATATTCTGCTGCATCAGCATGTGGCTATCACATACCAAACATACTATACATTTGTACCTACAGTACACAGCTGCTACTTGAATATTACAGCAATGACCCAAGTAGAAGCATTACTAAGGCACATGCAAAACTTTGAAAATGCTCTAGGAGAAGATTTGATGACATTGCCACTTTCTCATGGATTCAGATTATAATTACCTGATCACTTTGAGGCACATAAAGCAATGAAATGTCATTTCTAGGTGGCCAATTGATACTTCAAAGTAAAATAATTTAAAAAAAAAAGTAAATGTCATTGCACAATTGAGAACTGATCTTTGGCAATGGCAAATGTTAAATGGCCTGCACTTGTATAGCGCTTTATCTAATCCAGTGAACCCCAAAGCATTTCATACTAAATTTAATCAAACACCTATGCATGCACATGTTCACATGACGGCGTGAACGTGTGCATAAGCTACATTGTAGCCATCACCAGCTGACCACCAGCAACAGGCAATCAGGTGACTTGTCTTGCCCAAGGACACAAGGACAGAGATGGACAGAGCGGGGATTGGAACCGGCAACCTACTAATTACAGGACGAACTTCTGGCTCCTGTGTCATCATTGCCCACTTCAACTAGACAGATACTGCATGCACAAGGTCTTCACAGCCATACACTGTTGGCCACAAGCAGTTCACCAGTCTATACTAGGAGGAATTTAGACAGTGATAGATGGATGATGATGATGATGATGATGATGATAAACCGTGGTTGATTTTCTACAATATTGGTCATGTGTCTGACAATGTAGATTCCCAGAAATATCTAAATTGGATTTCTTCTGTGAAAACAAGATTTTGGAATATGTTAGAATGGGCTTGTCATTTGCCAGATTTAATTTAAAACAAAAAATTTTAGCAGAATGAAATCCATCAAACACAATTCAAAACATAACTGAGCTAGATATTTTTGCATGGGAAAAATGATTCTAATGGAGAGCTGTAAGAAGTGTGTTAGCACTTATTCAAGATATGAAAGTTTCACCAAGTAGTCACCAAGTACTAATACCTGCTGACTAATACTTGCTTTGAACAATACTATTTAAGCAGTTTTTTTGTTTTTTTTTTAAACTTCAAAGGCAAGTCAACCTTTAAAATATCCTCGACAGATAAATCAAAGTACACAAGATAAAGGGATAGCACTTTAAGAAGTTTTATGTACAGCCCAGTCCCATCTTAAAAGAACTAAGTCTGCTTGAACTAAATTTACACAGATAAGTTTTTTACTGTCGATTACAATTGCTTTTCCATGTGGAAGAGACAAGCACTGATGCTGCGCATTTCCTGGCAGTATAGAAAACTGCCCTTTCATTTTGCCGTCCATTTCAAATTTGCAGCACGTTGAGTCATTTACTAGAATAGTTCATTCAGCTGAGTCCAAATTACATGAAGCCTGCAAACCAAGGCTGGACTGAAAGATCTGTTATTTGAACAATGTGCCCCCACAGAAAGTTCACAGACACAGAGGAATTATCGTCTTTGCCAAACTTTAACATACACGAGTAAGACATTGTGAAAGCCGATGCTATCTCACAATCTGGGCCTTTACAAAGACGATGTACCTGTGAACCACTCTTTCTCAAAGAGCTTAGGCATGAATCAGGCCAGCAAAAATGCAGCAACAAGAAATCAAGGAGGTTGGGGGAAAGAAACATGAGAGCAGATACATCTCTCAGGAGCCACTTCATAAACCAAAGGGAGTAAATAATTGCATGCTTCTAGGCGTTTCAGTGTTTGAGAATGCTCACATTCTTAGCCAGCAATCAGCTTTGAGGCACAGTAACAGTGCCCTTTACCAGCCAGGGTCTCAACAATGGAGAAATTCAACAGGCGGGCACTGTTTTCTGCAGCTAGTTCCTAAAGAGATAGTTCATTCATCCATCAATGCTGCACTCTCAATCTAGAGGGAAAATGATAGAGCAGTGCTTCCTTGTGGTTGGAGAAAATGACAGTACAGAGACAGAGCGAGGCTTTTATCACCACTACCCTGATGAAAATGTTAAGCAGTGAGATGCAAACTAAGAACATTACTGTTTAGCATCAGTATATGGTCTACATGTCCAAGCAGAGCAAAGCAATAACGTCATACTGGCAGCATTAACATATGAAAAAAGGGAAATGAATGGTTACAGTGAGCACTGAATAACCCATTAATTAACTATGAGAGCCTAGCCATGAAATCATCTTGAAAATGTTTCCTGTACGTCCTTTCATCAAATTTCTAGGTGGCATTTACTGCTGCGATGACCTGCTTGAGAGTAAGTGTGACCCTATTGAGGGAAGTGGGGGTTGGGAGGCAACTTGTTTAATGGACCGATTCATAGCAATGGGATAATCTGAACCAATAAACCTCAGGATTCAGGGAAATCTCCTGCCACTGATCACTGCCAACCCAGACTGGTAGCAGGGAATTAGACTTCCTCTTGAAAAGAGAGTCAGACAACCAAGTTCTTTCCCACTGGCAAATCTAGGCATAAGATGGAACAAGATTCTCATGATTATCTTCAGAATATTATACCATGAGGATATTTTTTTAAATTAATGTAATTCAAATTTCAATATACAGATATAAAAACTGTAAGAAACTATAAGGTTAGCAGTTGTTTACAAGTCCTTAGAATATTGTCCCATTTTACTCTTCTGCTCCTCACAAAGTCATAATGGATAAATAGCAAACTAATATTAGCTTGTTAATTAGCTAAAATTAGTCTGAAACTAACAGACATGCTAGCAGCTTGACAGGGAAAGTTTAAAAATGACGTAAACTGTAATAAGAAGAACGGTTCCATTCAATGACTTCCCAAACAGGATTTTCCATAGCAGTCGAATATCTTTCGTATTAGCGAGTCAAACGTGTAGCCTTGTTTCGGTCAGCTGACTAGCATTGTGCAGCAGGTGAAGGATGGTGTTGTGGGGTGGTATTTGTTCTCAACAAGCAGTGCTGGTTTTCCTCCATTCTCCTTAAATTGTCTGTGTTTTTTTTTTTTTTGGACACCTACACTGGAAACTCATTTACATGGGCAGCAAAGAACTTTAGAAATAAACCCCTGACAATCTGCGGTTCAGTATTTGTGAATTTTTCAGAGACATAAAGCTGGAAAAGCAAAAGAGGTGGAGTAGCAGTGCTTATCAAAAACACATAGTATTATCCAGGATGTGTTCCTATAAAATGTTGTTTCTGCAGTCCAGACATTGAACTGTTGGCAGTAAGTTTCCATCCATATTATTTACAAAGAGAGCTCATCATTATTAGTTGTTTTAGCGACCGGTTACATTCCACCCTTGGCTGTTCCTGACAATGCATGTAGTCATCAGTTCTGTTGTTGGTATGAATCCTATATCTCCAAATAGGGTTGGACAAGAAAATCAGTAACAATATATATTGTGATAAACACATGATCCATATGAATAGATAATTCATCCAATAGAATATTCAATAATTCAATAGGTTGGTGACATCAACTATAACTCACTCAGTCTTTGGTGACCTAGCAACAACCTGTTGAGTAATTTAAGGTTTTGCCACTGTGCCTCACAGCAGCTTAAAAATAAAAAACAGCAGCATGGAGAAAGAAGAAAATTAGTAGAACTAAAGAGGAAATTGCGAATAAAAAAGGAAAAGCCACATTCCCAGTTTGACTGTATTTCAGATATTTAAAACAAAAAAACAAATCAATTATTGATATCGACTGATGTGAAATCCTTATATTATGATACTTTTTCAGCCATATTGTCCCGCCCTACACCAACACCAGACCTCCTCTGGGAAAACCTGACCACAGTCAAATTTTTCTATCCTCGGAAATAAAGGACAACCCTGAGCATCCTCTCCATGAGACTGTCATAGAAAAACAGTGTCTTCAGTCAGAGGCCAGTTCCAATGCACTGTAATACAGACTGCTACAGAAGATCTTTCTTGCCCATAGCCATCACCATCCACAACTCTTCGAAGAACCTTGAATTAACATGAGAGACAACATTTAATTTCCCTTTGGGATCATTAAATAGATTTTGAATGTGGTGTTTGAACTATTAAAATAAATATTTTTAGAGGGACTCTTAAGTATTGGCAAATTTCAATTATCCTTAGGAGGTTGCGGTCCTTAACATACTGGCTGTTCATTGTACACCACTTTCAAATTATCCATACATCAACTTTTTTCTTACCCAATTAAACAAAAGAAGAAGTGTAAGACAGTAAACAAATGAGATATAAGTCCTGTGGGAATAAAGGTTAGGCTAAAATTAGCAGCTGACACTTAAGTTAGCTGCTAGTGAATCGGATGCTAACTTTGACCACTACCAATACTAAAGTTAGCATTCCCTTCATTAGCTTCCTGTCAGGACTATTTGGAAAACTAAAAGAGCTGTTAAACCAAAACTAGACAATACTGCATTGTACGAAGATTCTTTAAAACCACCGTTTGAGATTTTACAAAGCCATTATTCCTTTTGCAAAACACAAACTGAAAATTGTATATTCCCAAACAGATTGCTACAATCCCTTCAAGTAGTGATGATCCCATTATTGTGAAGCATCTTGTTAACTGGGATGTACTGTCACACCCTTAATAAGGGCAGGACTTATGCTGCTTCAAACTTAACTTTGTTGCAGCTTCGCGTACATATTTACTCTCTTTGTGATATGATACTCATCTCAGTTTGGCTGCCAAAGATCACCCTGTGCCACAGATGCACCTCAGTGCTTCTACAATCAACTATGAGTTAACAATGACTAAAAGTCAAGCAGATTTAGCTGTTCTGTATTCAGCACCACACATAGAATCTTTCAGTCAGCAACTGCAGAATTTATATTGAAATATAGGCCTGTCCTCTCAGTTTGTTACTGGTAGACCAAGAGATTTTGCATCTTTTTATTGAGTTAACTTATGTTTTTTAGCACGAGTTTAAAACCATAAAATAAAACAATGACATTAAAGAGATGCTTTAAAGTCTTTTTACTTATTTGCATTTGTTTTTATTGTTTGTTTTGTTTTTTTTTTTGTTTTTTATATTCGAATATATTCTTGACTACAAAAATGCGTGCACTGGAGCGAAACCCCACCCAGAGCTGTTAATTCAAGCCTTAATGAGCAGCTACCTGGGCAGCTGGCACCGAAGCCTACGTGATGAAGGGAAGGGGAGGTGGATGAAGGGATAGATGGTTGGAGGAAAGGTAGAAGGAGGGAGATATCGCGTCATTGCCATAACTCGATTCAGATCAGCAGCGGCCACACGTACACTCTTCTTGCCTCGGTTTTGAAACTGCGACATCACTGTGTATTCTCCTAAACCTAACACACAGCTTGTATAGTCCCTTTATATAGCAGCCGTCGCGTTCAAAACGGTGGAAGTCGGGCAAGCATAATGTAATCAAATTACATAAGCGACAGACAGCACACAGCGAACTGTGCAATTCAGGCTGGGAGAATCAGAACTACGCCAGACCCCTCTTGTACCACTTTATTCAATGCTTAATGTTGTTTTCGAAGGGAAACTATCAATGAAAACTTTGTTAGCAGCCAGTCGACATGCACTTGTGCAACCGTCCTGTATAAGGGGCTAGCTGCACAAACGACCCCCCCGTAAAGAAAATCATCGACTGGATGGAGGGAAAACTATCTATTGTTTGGATATCGCATGTACCAAAATGCCTTAAAAAGTAGTTAATGGACAGCTATGGAAGACCAGCAAGGGACTACTGGTATTGGGTGTTTTAACTTTGCAGGTAGGGATGAGAGTAAGAGCGGGAGAAAGTGAAGTTGTGTTGGCTTGTTTTACCTCAGCAGAGCCGTGTCGCCTTGTCTGCTCACTACATTCTCCACCGAAGAATAGTCCACAGTTTGTCCGGCTGGCAAACAGGACGGCAGAAAGCAGCACAGGCTGAAAATGATCGCAGTAAGCCACTGACCAGAGACACAAGCATCCTGCACCGCAATCATTATGTCCATCACAGCTGTTTTGTGGTCGCTTTTTTTTTCCTCTCCCAAGTTGTTGCCCAAAAAAACCTTCTTCTTTTTTCTTTTTTTTTTTTAAAGAAAGAGAAAAGCGACAGACGGCTTTAACTCCAGACTTTTCCGCCTCGGAACCCCGTGAAGAAACGCTCCGTGGTTTACAGTTTTCCAGGTTTGTTTAGCTGGATGTACAGCTCGCTGTGTGGGGAAGTGTTCTCTCCAGTGGCTTGCACACCATCTAGTGAGGAAATGCGATGTAAAATGGGAGCAGACCTAGAAGCAGACAACCCCCAGGCTCTGATCCTGTTGCCATGCGGCCGTTTCCCGGGCAACCCGTTCCCAGTGGCTTGTGATGGAGCAGTAAAACCGGTAGGTATTGATACAACCCAGGAGCAATTAAAGATATCGACTTGTGAACCACCCCCTATTTATACCTCCGTAAGGAAATGAAGAGTCCGAGTATTTGTAGAAATGGAGTCCAGTGACGTAAAGGCACTTATACCAAAGGAAAACTCTGGAATTTTTTTTTCTTGGATGAGAAATCTGGGAAGTCCCTTTTACCATGGGGGTTGTGGTCAAAGTAGCCAGTGAAATATGCACCTGCAGCAGGGCCGGCCTTAGGGACAAGCAAACTTTGCTAATGTTTTCCAAATGTATGGAAGCCAATGGGGCTCCATGAAAGGTGTTAGTTTCATGTGAGCTATCAGTGCATGTTGGCATTATTAAACTGAAACAAATATGCAAAAACTTATGGTCATTTTTAATTTTTTTACCGTAAGTGCTATACTCCCATACTTGTATAGCGCTTTCTCAAGTCCAGGTGACTCCAAAGCACTTTACAGTACAATCAGTTAGTTTTCTCAAGTTCAGTTAAATATTCAGTTCAAAAAGTAAAACTCTGTATGTTTTATATAATAAAATTTAAAAAACTGATTAAACATACAGTACACAAAACTCAAAGTTCAAACATTTATTTCTGTGTAAATTTAATCCTTCAACCTTATAGATTATGCAAACCCAAATTCATGTTCAAATATTACTTGAAGCAAAAAAAAAAAAACACATACACACACACATCCTTATTATCTTATTTTATCTCATCTCTGTTATCTTATTTTTTTTCTTCACAAAAACTTGCTTCCACACAGTACTATGCAAAGAGACAGCTTCTATAACATAATGTTTTTCTGTACTAAAAAATATTTTTCTATTGGTCTCTTGTAATTTTCCAGTTTGCATCTTAACTGAATTTTGGATAATTATTAGTTAAGAGCAACACCTATGAAAATTAGCATAAATAAAATGTGTGAAATATATCAATATATTGCATCATACTAATCTATGATGTAATATATATGCTTTTCTTTTTTAATTAGAAGTTGACCCCAAATAAAATTATTCTGAGGCCACTTACATTTACTTATATGCCAAGGATATAAATAATATCCTTGGCAGGAGAAGTTGGTTCGAGTTTATCTATCAACTCAGACCAATTTCTCTGTCCTGCCAAGGATAAATACTATCCTTGGCAGAATATTATTTATTGGGCTAAAAAAGTTTTATAATGGTGGCTACCTCATTCTAAAAAGGTCCATGACCCCACTAACATTTAAAAGTACTTACTATGTCAATTATCTCTCTCAATACTTGTCACATTACATTTTATCAATACATCATAAACGGATATTTTTTAGATGCAATGGGTGGTGTCAGTGTTTCTGGGTTACATTCTTGATGCTGCACTCCATTGTTCTTATTAAATGAAATGATATTACACTTATATAGTGCTTTTCAGGACCCGCAGCACCACTTCAGTCATTCCCATTCATCCACTCATTCACACACTGATAATTCCATGCTACTGGTTTGTAGTGTAACAGAAGCCAGGTTGCTATGTTGCCACCACCAGAAGTGAATTACTCAAGGATACAACGACAGATACGGAACTGGCAACCCACCAACTGTAGGGCAACCTCCTACCTCTGTCCAAAATTTAAACCTTGTAAAAAATGTTTTACTATTTTAACTGGCTACATTTTCAACATGGGTGCAGGACTAAAACATTCTTTGCTGTATGAAATGTGGTCTAAAACAGTAACAGTAAAATGAGGAACAGGTGTTTAAGATGGTTTTAGTAGATATTGACTATAGGGAACACAGATATGTCATCAGTTTTCCGTTTACACGACAGACGATAGCAGGCGATATGGCCAAAATCTTTTAAGTTTTCCCTGGTTGGAAAACCATTAAATTGACAAAAACAAACGATTATCCTTTTGTAAATATGCCATGACTTCCTGATGATTGTAACACAGAGGAAGGAGCAGAAAGACAAAATTTTGTTTTTTTTCTATACATTGCCAGAAGAGGAGATGCAGCTATCTATTGTAGGCACACAAGCACATTATATATTATCAAGTGCACCCAGTGGAACACTGTCATACTATTGGCTGGAATGGTTGCTAGGCAATGGTACTTGTTGATCTGTAAGAAAACAGAACAGAATTCGCAAAGGAGCAGAGAGGTTTGCAAGTGCAGATTTGATCCGTGCAGACAGCTAGGAGAAAATCTGGGGGGGGGGGGTGACCAGATTTTTGAAAAAGAGCAGAAGTTTTGAGTTCAAGAATTACAATTTTTGAGAGCAGAGAGATGAGATTCTGCCTTCAAACTGAAACGTAAGGTCTAGACACATGGAATATTTAAGACACCACTTAAGGTGGTGTATTATGGAGATTTCAGTTGGCTTGGAGAACTCCAACAAATACACATATGCACAAGGAGACAGAGGACTTAACTGCAAAGTTTGTTTTAGAGTAGCCCCCCTCTGCATTATTCTGCTCTAAGCCTTTTGACTTAGCCTACATAATACTTGACAGACTGTACAGCCGTAACCATGGGAATGACATACATTCAATGAGACAGCATGTTTGCGTGGTACGGCTGACTTACACTATGACATTATGGACATAACATTTAGCATTTAGTGTGACAACAGAAGGCGTCGAATCGAGAACATTCAGCCTGAACAATGTCTCAGAGACCATCTGCATTACCCAGTTTAAGGACCGTCTCACAAGCTTACAGAGGGGATGTCCTGGTATACATCCCCTGGTGTAATATCTGTTGTTAAAGCAATAGATATTAAGGCACAATTAAATCCCTTTTGTGTTTAGATCTGTACACCCATTAAGATGAATTTGCCGTTGATTGTGATTATATTTTTGCAAGTATATAACAAATATATATACTTGCTACTGTCACATTTTTCTAATGCTGATATAATATTTTATACAGTATATTTATGAAATGTTGCAGACCACAACATCAAGATTGCAGGTTTGTTAAGATCTTGAATAGGATATTTGCTTTAGTTTTCCACTAAAACCATCCTTAGTTTCGTCTTTGGTTTAAAGCCATGAAAGAAACTTTGACGCACTCTTAAATTCATTCTTTGTACTTGAGTTTTGCTTCCAGCTTTACTATATACTTCTTTTATTATATATATATATTTTTTTTCTACAGTGCATCAGGGACACAACTTTAATTGCCTGGTTAGTTGTAAACAAGAAAGAAACATAATGGTTTCCAAAGGTAACAGGAAGTGAGTGTTCTGGAAGTGAGTCAAAAAACAGCGTTCCATGACAGAGAACAATAAAAGAGGGGGAATGAAAAGTTCATCTTGTTGCAAACACTGTTGTAATTTGCATAACTCAAGCTCCCTCTGCTGTTAGTAGCTATGATAATTCCATCAATAGAAATACTTCAGTGTCATAGGGGCTTGGGAGCTCCGACAGTCAAATATTTTCTATTGCTGTTTTTTTTTTTTCTTCTTTTTTCTCAGTTCTGAGCCCTTCAAATTACCTGGGAAAATGCACCTTCCCATGCATAAAACCTGTAATTACGATAACTCCATTTAGACAGCCTCTAATATTCAACTCATAATAACCTCAGGAATTATGAACAAGATGAAAGCTACTGGGTCTGAACCTTTGCAGCATTACTACTTTTTTTCAGTGATGGATACCTTGGCTATTATTTTTACATTGAGTTTTCAAAGCCAATCAACTTCTCATGGTAACAGTGTCAGTTTGATTCATGCATGAAAACAAAAAAGTGACAAAGATGTGTCACAAAACTTTTCAGGTTTTGTAACTGAAACCTTTCTCGGTTACAGTATTATTACATATTAGTTATAAATTTTGTTTGTTGCTGATGATATTGCTATATTAGCCAACCAAGTCATGCTTATTTTTTTTTTTTAAATACAACGATACTTGCTTTTTTTTACCATCTTTCTATGAGATATAAAAGGTTTACTTTAGACTAATCGATTTATTCAGCCAGAGTAATGCAGGATATTGAAGCATATTGTATCCTGTTATGTACATCGCCATTCTTCTCAGTTAGTGATTATGTAGACTGTTATGATAATGGCTGACTTCCAGCAGGAAAATGTGTCAATCGATCGGGCAGAATGCTAAAATACAAAACAATTGTATTTAATGCTTCCCTGCGTCTGAAGATAACAAAAGCCACTGAATAAATTATGACTCAAATAATAATTAAAGCTATGGTCAAATTATGCTACCATCAGAATTATTGTAAAAGATATGACGGCATGTTTTATTATCTTTAATTCTTTAAAATAAGAGGAAAAAATTACAAGCAAACAAAAAAAAAAAAACAAGTACATGTCTCAAATTTTTTAACAAAGCTTGCAAAAGTCTGTACGTTCATTTCTCTTCTGGGAGAAGAAGCTGGCATTATTTTCCCCTAAGAAGTGAAACAAAAGGAATTGAAAAGCTGCCACAACCTCTTGTTTGTGACAACATCTAGTTATAGACAGTCTTGTGCCAGTTCACCCTTAAAAGAATTCATTCTAAATTTAGTTCAATGACATCAAAAAGCATTTAAGTCCACAAAGTTTTGACTGAAGCGCTTTTTATTCTGTATCAACTCTCCTTCTGTTACCAAGTCTTATTAGAATATGTGTTCTGATGAGGCTTATTTAAGTACCTTTTGAAAATTGCCAATCAATAAGTAGGTGTTAAACACTGTTTTCATTAAGGTTAAATTTCTATATCCAAATATTTTTTTATTAGTCTGATATAATATTATAATTGTAAATGTCATGTTTTTATTAACTGAGTGGAAAATCATCATAATTGCCAGAAATAAAAGCTTTCAAACATCACTCTTTATGCAATTAATCTAATGTGCTGTGTGATAAAGCCCCTGAAATAAATAATTTCAATCATATTCTAATTTATTGAATTGATCTGTTCTGTCAGCACGGACTGACTTTTGAGGTTTGCCCTGTCAATGAATACAATAACACAAAATAACATTAAATAATTGCCAGACACTGAAACTCTAAGCTGTCTTTGGAAAAGTGGCAGAAGTACTCACTAACTGCACTGTTTCATTACTCTAAAATCAAATCACCTATTAAATATACACATTTTGTTTGGAGTATAGATACAGGGAGTTCAAACATTCTCATGTTCCTCTTTAAGAAAATAGTGATTTATTTTTTTTTTTTATTAGACGATAGTTAATCATGCAACTTAAAGTACCTCTCTGTGATTGACTAGTGACCTAGGTGTGTCCTGCCTTTCACCCAATGGCTGACACTGTGGGAAATAAGCACTGATCCCAACACTCTGTCACAAGGATACAAAGGTGTAGACAATGGATTGATTGATTAAATAATAAAAAAAAAACATAAAGGCAGAAAATCTGATTTCTTTTCCCTTAAGTTCATTGCACAACAAATTCTACTATACTTGATTTCAACTGTTTGTTTGCTGAGAGATTAATGCTTTTCTCAATCTCCACCCAGCTGTTAGATTCCAAATGTTCCAAATGTTTACAGATACAGTGAACAAAATATATTTGTAATGAACCATGGCATTTGATATATGTGGCCCACAAGCAGTGATTTATTTTCAACCAATACTTTCTTTGCTTTTTCCTGGATTGAACACATGGCATGGCATGAAACCTACAGCGCTTATGAGTCATAACTGATTTGCACTCTCAGACAGCACCAACCATACTTTATACATAGTGGGTAGTTCAAAAAGCTCTCCCGAGTGATTACATATAGCAGGAGTCTGATCTGTTTGCCCCAAGACTGGAAAATACTCTGAACTTTCTCCAGGGTTTGCATCATGGCCAGACATATAAAATATAGCAAATCCAGGGACTGAATAATGCCTTTATGTGAAAACATATGTTGAGAGTGTGCATCTCTAAAAATTATTCAAATTCCTATAGGATATTGCTGAGTTTGTTTTTAACTGTCATCCCTTAAATGCGAAACAGCTGTCTAGAACAGCCCAGTTGGCAGGTTGCAGAAAAGTCCATGGTGGATTATATGTGCTTTAGGCTACATAATAATGAGACTTGGGGAACCAGCAATAAATGAAGCTGCAGAATAAATCTTAACATTCAACTAATAATATTTAGATTGTAGGCATTTATTTGCTCTCTAGTTAAACGTTTCTGACTTGGGACCTGGAATAAAAAAATAAAAAATATTCTTTTTACTACTACTATTATTATTATTATTATTATTAAAAGAGGAAGAACATTTTTAAAGAAAAGGGATCCAGACTTGTGGATTATTTCCAAAAAAAAAACTTGAGGCTGCCAGAGCCACATCTCAGTCTTTTTGAAGAGAAGTTGGTTGCAGTTCTTCTGAGCTGTCAATATATTCTACTTTTGTTAGACAGCAGTCAGGACAGAAATCAAGGACATTTTTTTTTATAGTGGAGGTTAGGCTATCAGCTACTCAAAGCAAGGATCACTGGAGAGCACATTTCTACATTGAGTCTTTCAGACCAGAATTTCTTTTTATATTTTCTATTGCAGGTAAGACTTTCACAAAAGTGCTATTCACATTCAGTCTTCAACAAAGTTCTATTTTACGTGTCTGTTAGACCAAATACTCAGTGTTGGCTTCTAAATTTTTATTTAAGGGTCTTTTTAATTTCCAACCTCTGTACCTTTACATACTGTGGTTTCCATTTTATATCCAAAACAGGTTTTTGGTGAATTGAAAGGTCTATGATTATAAATGCTCTGTTTCTCATACACACATTTTTGAAATAGGGCTCTTTCACACACAAAAGACATAAATGAATGATGAATTACTGAAAGTAAAAAAAAAAATTGCTTTGTAAAATGGAAATAAAGTTCCACTTCACTTGGTCTCCTTATTAGTTTTATTGTGTACATTCATGTGAAAAATAGTTCATCGCATTAAATGTTTGGTTATTCCTCAAGAAACATGTTCATGTCCAACCTTATTTTTATTTACAAAAGATTTCAGAGCTTTTGTAATTAAACAGAGTTTATCAACAAGAATGAAAGAAAGAATGAGGTTATTCTACCCCCTAAAACTTAGTGTAACTCTTCAGTAAGATTCAACCAGTCTGTTTTCCCTACTCCTTAATTCTTTTCTTGTTCTACCTTGGAGATCAAAGGTCTCCTGCTTGCACATGTCCTTTGGAGGTTAGGTTTGTGCAGTTTTCTTCTGTTTGTACAGAAAGAATACAAGCATACACTTTCAATCAGCAGCAGCAATAACCTGATTTAATTTCTATTATTGAGATTTTAGGATTTTTAAGAACTACTTTTAGCATCATGCAACCCGTTTTAGGGGTGAACTTACTAAGATTACCACACCTGGGCATTTTGTTAGCTGTTCTGAATGTCCTCTTCTCTGGCAGGCAATTATCCATATAGTGAAAAGATTGAGTTCAAGTTCTTTTGAGATCCGTGTAAACCCCTAACAAGACTCAAAAACTGTTACTGTCGTCTTTCTGAAGGCCTCCTTCGATTTTGCTTAATTCCAAGTTCACTCTCACTTCAACAATCAGGAACACATCTGACCACAAAACTGAATTGCTGAGGCTCAAACAGGGCAAGCCTTCCTCAAATAGCTGAGTAATTTGAGGAAGGCTTGCCTTCCGCAAATACTTTCACATTATGCACATAGTGTGAAAGTATAGTGTTCATCCATTTTCTATGAGGGGGAGGTCTTTATTGATTAGACATAAGAAGTACATGTTTTACAAGACATTTTATAAAATGCTATTTTCTTCAGATATTGCATGTATTTATCATTTATTTAACCAGAAATAAAACCCATTGAGATTAAAAATGTCTTTTCCAGGAGTGACTTTGCTGAGACAGCAGCATAAAACATACAACAAATCCAAAATACAAACCCAGACACACAAAATACAAAATCAAGAAAAATCACATAATTAGACATTAGGGCAGTTACAGGATCCAAGTAATCTGATGTCTCTGTCCTTTAAAATTGAGTTGAATTGCCGCAAGGTAACAAGAGATGATAACGTTAAGTCATTCTGCAGATTATTCCTGGTGGCAGGGGCAGAAAATTTAATGCCTTCTTACCCAGTCAGTTCTGACCTTTGGGACCTGCTTCAAAATGATGTCCTGAGAGTCCAGGCCATATTGGCGGAGGATTCTAGTCAGAAGTGCACATAAATATGTAGGAAAATGCCTAAGAATGCATTTATAGATAAAAACCAGCCAGAGAGAAAGTCTGCGGTCATTTAAAGACGGACATTTTGCTGTAGCATTCAAGGCGCAGTGATGTATTTGTAACTCACCAATAGTCATGAAGAGCACAACGATACAGCACCCAAATTTTTTGAAATGCTGGAGAGATTATCAGTAGCAGATCTCAATGATCTATCAGGGGGAGAATGGCTGAAATAATCAGGTGACTTTTGACTTGGGGTGAGAAATTAAATGGCCAGATTAATTAAAAGCTTCAGTATATTGAAGTCAACATGAAAGATTCACATATCCAAATATGTCCTCATTTTTTTATGTGACTGTAGATAAAAGGAATGTACATGAGGGTGCCAAAAAGAGTGCTATTCTCATTCCTCTATTACTTCAAAATAATTTTCTTTGAAATTATAAATTACTTAATGACGCTTATATTAGCTGCATTATAGGATAATTGGCTGGCTCTCATTTGTTATACCCAAGTTTTGAAATTAAATATTCTGGGCTTTCAAATATGTTGATCACAGAGAAAATTATATAAAAAAAGGTGCTCACAAAAAAGAAGGTTTTAATTTTTGCTTCTTTTTTTTACCATTTGTGTTTTCAGACAACACATTATGCTGCAGTGAAACGGGAATAAAGGTAGCTTGTAATAATTGATGTTGGAGTCTGATTAAGCCAAACTCCAGGTACTTGTTGTTACTATACATGGTTTTAAAGCCTCTTTGAGCTGCTTTTTGGTCATGTATAAAGGAAATGCCGCACACACAGGGGCTTTCAAAAATCAAGCCTGTAATGGGAAACTAAAGGTGACATGGAGTGGAGCTCTGCAGGGTCAATATAGTGTTACACATAAAATAAGGGTTGAGAATTTCTAAGAGGTTAAACACATTGGTATTGTGTAAGTCCTTCACGTTTTGTTCCATTATAAATAACTGCTGCTGAAGAAACTATGACTGAAATCCCGTCTGCTGTTCTGTCTCATTAACCGTTTGTTAATGATGAAAACGGAGGTGCATTAAACACACACTGCACAGAAGTGGTTTGCGTGTTTTGCCTTAAATTCCCTCATCAGGTGAGGCTGTGGAGGCTGACGGTAATTGTAATTTTAGACATTACACGCTTGAGCCATAACACACAAGTCAGTTGAGTGAGCAGGCCATTAAGATATTATGAGCTTATTGTAGGCAAAATGTATCCTAGGCACACTTTTTTTTTTTATCTAATGAATGTGCTTTCAACAACAAAAGTATTTTCTTCAAATATGAAAAGATGTAAAGTGAAAGAGAGATTGGGTGCTGTAGCTCTCGCTCTGTGTCATGTGACCTGCTCTACATGCTGTGATCAGATACCCAACAACTGTGTAACAAAGTCCAGCTGAAATCCAATTCATCAAGTTTTGATGAGTCAAAAAGAAATAGGGTGTAATACAAAATTCATAAAATAAACAGCCATCAGCAACTTCAAAATACTGAACAATCCCCAGCTCTTATTTTCAGAGCTCTTATTTGAACTCTTATTTTCAAAGATCAATGTTTCGCACATGACTTCAATTACAGCAAAGCAATACATTTTAGGGTCATCAAGGCTAAAACTACAAAAATATTCCGTCTGACTGAAAGTAGAAACTAACAAAAGTACAATGCTTAGCTTCATAGCTGGCCACAACACAAGGGAAAGCACGTTGGACAAATATGATGGATAACCACCGAACATCTTAAGGAAAATAGTTCACCTAAATCAGAAGAACTAATCATAGAGTTACTTTTAGATACTAAGCAACCTGCTACAGAGACAAACGCATCAGAGATGCATCAGAGGAAGGGTAATGCCACTGGATGACTGACGTTTTTATGCAGCCCACTGCAGATGCAGTAGTAACTTTTGCCACGCCTCAGCCTGTGTCAGTAGGCCTGTGAAAAAACAAGAGAGACAAAAACTCTCTTCCAGTAAGACAGCCCCTAGAGGTCAGTGAAGAGGCTGTTTAAAGCAAAGAGCAAAGTTTATCAAGCAAAAGAAACTCTTTTATCCATGTTTTGTGTGAACCCAATTAGCCATTACCACACAGAAAATGTTATAGGCAAGTTTATCAACACTTCAGTAACCTGTCCTGTAAGGAAACGTCATCAGCAAAATCAGACAGACGTTTATGAAGACAGAGCCATTATGTGCTTACTCTAATATGTATGTGAAAACAAATCTCTATGCTTTTAATTCATGGTCATAAAATTACAGTAGTTTTCCAAACCTAATTAACCCCATTTTGAAATATAATGTGAAGTATGTCCAGCAAAAAAAACTCTTGTTGAGACAAAATACCAGTTGCTGAAAAAACATAGAAAGTAGTGGCAAATTGAAACAGAGAGGAGATGGGGATGAAAAAAAAAAAAAAACATTTATGAAAGAAGATGGAGGACCAACTGTAGCAGAAAAAAACATCAGTGGGGTTTCAAAGAGCCTGAGGACAATTTCAGGACACAAACCAAGCCCTCAAGGCTGTGGGGGACTTAGAGTAGGTTAATGATCTGAACCAGTTCTTCTACAGGTTTGATCAAACACTCACTCTTCCCTCAGCCCAGTCACCCCTTCTATAAGCCATCTTATCTTTAACAACTACTGCTTTTCTTCCCTGAACTTCACACCTCTCAGCCGTCAGCCATCATCCAGTCCCACCGCTTCAGATGATTCCATTCAACAGCCCCTCTGCCCTTCTACGATCCTGTCCCTTTCAACACCTCAGGTTAGGAATGAGCTTCATAAAATCAGGGTACAAAAGGCTGAAGGTCTGAATGGCTTCAGCTCTAGGTTTCTGAGGCGCTATGCAGACCAACTGTGTGCCATCATGGAATACATGTTCATCAAGGATCTGAAGCTTGGAAAAGTATCACAGCTGTGGAAAATGTCCTGCGTGATATCGATGCCAAAGTCCTAACATCAAAAGGACTTGACCAACTAGAGGCCATCATCATCCACCTCACATCTGATGAAAACCTGTGAGATTTTGTTCCTCAACCATATCTGTCCACTGGTGAGGTCTTCATTGTACCTGCAGCAGTTTACTTACCAGCCTGATGTTGGAGTAATGATGCCATCATCTACCTCCTGCACCGAGCTCTGACCCACCTGGAGAAGCCTAGAAGCATTGTCAAGATCATGTTCCTGTTCTTTCATGAATATGATCCTCAGAGAGGATCTTGCTGCTGTTCAACCAGCGGCAAGCTTCACTTTGGTAAAACCCCCAGTGAGAGACATGAAAATAAAGGATATTTTTTATTCTATTCCTACTCTGCAGGCCTTGACATTTTGCACACATCTTTCCTTTTAGTAGTAGAAAAATATAGTATGCATCTAAAGTGAGGGTGAAGATTTTTTTTGCTCTCAACTGATTTTAATTTTTCATTATAATTTATTTCGGTGTACAGTTTCCTATGAGCAAAAAAAAAGAGTAAAACATCTTACTCGATTTCATTGATGCTGTCAGCAGCAGTGAAGGTTTCTTTGACTAGTTCATGTTGAGCCTCAAGGCAGTGTTAATATTACATGTTGCAACCCTCGAAGCAGTTGATTCCTTCACAGAGAAGATTTTTATGTGAACAGCTTTATTCCCTTCATTTCTAACTTGATAGTTCTGCATGAATTTTTAAAACATCTCTGACTCCGGGATGCATTGGTAGAGGATATCAAATGATAAAAATAAAACAATATGTCATGACTTATGTGACCTTTTTGAAAGGAAGTGGGCATTTTCAAGGTAGTTTAAAAATAAACTTTCCGTTTCCAGTTAAATTAGTAGAGAAAATGTAACTTTTAGGTATCAGTTTAAATGGCATGGCAACTGAAATGATCAAATAACTGCAGAAATTCAGTGATAAAGGACTTGTGTAAAAATCCACAAGGGGATTGGCTGACGAAAACAACATAAATATCCCCATAAAAATTAATACGTTTAAGATTAGTCTAAATACACAGGATATGAAGTTTTATTGCTTAAAGAAAACACCTCAAATAATTAAAGGTAATCACTAGGAGTCACTAGGGAGGTTCAGTCAAAGACTGAAATAATTTTCTATAGTGGTCAATGTAATTTTTACAAAAAAAGATCATTATCTATCTATTATCTATCGAACAAAAACAATACAAGTAGAAGTGATTGAATAGTAGTTGTGAACATTTTTTTCTCAGATTATGCGACTTAGTTACGTTTGGGTGAAATCAATGCAAGGCACGCACTGAAATAAGGGAATATAGCACCCACTCGACTGAAATTCACTTCTCCAGAAGAAGCTGTGTTTTAGTGTGGCTTCAAGTGACTTATAGAGCTTTATATTGCATGGCACCTGAAAGTAGATTTCATTTTTGGCCATTTTGATAAATGTGCTATTTAATTTAAAGAAAAATGTGCCCACTGGTTTCTGCAGAGAGCACCATCACTTTACTTTTACTTTCATATAAGGCTTCAATGCTATAATGATAGAGATTGAATTGAGAACAGGCATTGTGCAAACGCTCAACCTTTAAGCTTGGAACACTTGTGGCTATTTTAACCTTGATTTTAGAGCTGTGCGGCTCTCTTGCAGGGAGCTGTCATGGGAAATGGGTATCTTCATAGTAGGATTTAATCTGTATGACCTTATGAAGCAGATAAATAGAACCTAACTCCTTGCAGAACCACATACATACCTATAAGCCCTTTAAACTACAGATTAGCTTACATTGTTAGTAGTATTTTCTACTTTAGGAACATGAAAACCAAGCTTTAGAAATAAATTTATCTGTGCTAATCTTTAACATTGTCTTTAAAAAGACAACACTGCAACTACAATGTATTTTTAAAGTGTTAAGATCATTTAAGCTTTATTCTTCATTTTGTTATGTCTCAACCACACACTTTAAATTATTTTACTTGGATTTCATTTGATAAGGCAAAACAGTAGAACATAAGTGTGTTGTCCATATGTATGCAGTCCACCTGAGTTACTTTCTAAAATAATTTTCTGTGCAATTACAGATGCAAATCTTTCATGGTATTACTTCAACAACTCTACAAATCTAGACTTGACATTTGTGCCAAATCTTCTTTGCAAAGTAGTAATTCTCAGTTAGATTTATGTCCACTTTAATTGGATTGTTCTACTACCTAAACATTCTTTGATCCAAAGGCTTCCATTTTAACTTTCCACTCATGTCCATCAGATTTTTTATTTGACCCTCAAAGAATGGCTTTTTTTTTTCTTTCTCTTGAAAGTCATTGTACATAAATGTCGTCACACAGTTCTTGTATTAATTACACACATGCAATAAACAGTATAACTTAGAATAAGAACCGAAATGTAATTTAATAGGATTCTAAAAACAACCATCTATAGCTGAACAAAATACTACCACGTTGTATAGTTACAACAGAGTTCCTGTTCATTAACAGATGTTGAGAGAAAAGAGATAAAACAAATTATGTAAATAAATAGCACGAGACACAACACATATTGCCCTTTTTTCTCCCATGCCCAGTATACCTCAAAAATTCAACCTCAGGGGAGCCACATCTGAGTTATGTTTTACCTCGAACTGGTGAGATTGGAGGATTCAGCAAGAAATAATGAGTGCCTAAGCTTTGCTGGTGATGAAAAGCCTGAGGGTATCATCCATGCTCTAAAAAGTGCAAAGCAGCCTCCAGATTGGATGAGCCTCATATTCACAACAAGCATATAAAATCCAATTTATTTGACTGCAGCTAGTCCCCCATAGGTGCTTTATTAGGAGGTTGACCTCCACTTGACCAAAGACAAACAAAGCTACAGAGAATTGTTCCCACATTCATCTATTTATGAAGAGAATGAGGTAATACATCATAATTTTATTCCTTTCGCAAATCGTACTTATAACATGTAACCCCTGTGCTTATTTTTACTTTAGGGTGTTATAATTCCTTAAAGTATTATGAAGTTAATCTTTTTGAATAATAGAACAGATACCCTGACATGAGACCACATAAGCAACTCTTCCATCTTAAGAGACGGAAGCATTTTAGCTATCAGCTTTGTGTTGCAGTCACAACTGTTGTTTTCACATTGTTTTATTTTTGGCAAAAATCTTGATTCTTTCTTTCATTTCCCCCATAGTCAACAACCCCTGCAACCCACAGCGGAACGGAGAGGATAGAGGTGAATGTGTCAGTGTGAAATGAAATGCTCTCTGTCTCCTGAGGGACGGCTCTGCTTTATGTGGCTCACCAGTCGTGGAGAAACAACACTGCAGCGAACTCAGTTTTGTGAAGCAACCTGTGAGAAAACATAGACATTTGTCAGCCAGGTGAAATCCTGTCGCTGTAGGGAATATTATCATGAGAGAGCAGCTAAAATGAGGTTAACTAATTGGTCCATGTCTCTTTATGTGTGACTGAACTTCAGATAAGCTCCCTTATACATGGCCAATGAATGTAGATGAGGCCTAATACCTGAGGAATATGATTTTATTGCAGGGATTTCTGCCAGATTAATGACATTGTTTTTGAAATGAATGTCAAACTCCAAAAGAGAGGGGAGAGGAAGATTAGATGAGGTTGTTATGATTGGAATTGTTGCTTTTGGTTAAAAGAAACTTTCTTAGTTTTTTTTTTCCATGAGATTGACCTTTTTTTAATTTTTTAAAGCTCAGAGCTCTAGAATTTGATTCACCTAATAATAATGACAAGGCTCTGAAACGTGATAGTTAGCCTATTATTGCCACAGAGTTGCTATTGCACGTCACGTCAAACTATTAAATGTCAAGATAGAGATTCTCACTACAACAGACTTGGCAGAAACCTTTATGCATGCACCACCACTTTAATACCAACATGGCTATTACATCCACTGCATTTTCTCACAATCAGTAGAAATTAAATAAATATCTGGAAAATTTCTACCTAAAAAGTTTTATGCACAGAGCACTCTGTGCTGTCTTGACCAATAATTGAAGTAAGGCACAAGACCTTGTGTTTAGAATAAGTATTCACAGACAATCGTACCTCTTTATAAGATACACCACTTAATATGCAGAGTCTGGAAGGTGTGGCCTGTGATCAGAAGCTCAGCTGGAGACTTGCATCTCCAAGGAGGAACCTTTTGGAAATAGGCAAATAGGCAGAACTTTGTGGGAACAAGCTATTAGGCATCCCCATGGAGATATATTCCCTAGGTATATTTTTGATGAAGGAATAACATTACAACATAATATAAAGCTAAAAAAAAGAGTTTATTTTATAATAACACCCCTTAAGACGGTTCTGAAGGTCAGAGTGCACCAACCCATACCAGGACGACGTGCTCAATAAAATGGTCTTTCCTTTTATTGTGTAAAGGAAAAGGCCATTAGAGGAGAAATCCATTACTCTGGCATGTTTTACTGTAAAATTTTTATCACTGACTGCATTAAAAAGCTTTCCTATCTTTGTCATCCATTTCTGATTGTCTCTGACACAAAAATAATGTTGCTTTCATGAAACATATAATGACAAATTGCAAAAAATTGGCAATTATTTCTTAAAAACACATAAAAATACCCCTAAGAAAACACAGGGACATTACAGAAAATTCCTGGGCAACAACATCAGTGCTTTTATGGATGGTAGATGAATTGCTTGAATACAGAGAACTTTTATAAACACAGAGGAAACTGTTCTGATTTTTCCCCTCCCTACACATCTGTGATGTGTTTTTCCTTCAACCTATTAAAGAGACTTTCTGTGCTTTAAATTCAATTTAACAAATCATTCATCAGTCTGAGTTTATTATGCTGACTTGACGTTAAATTGTTTTGCTCGTGATGGGTTGCTTAGATAAGTTGTACATTGGAGACCCCCCTCTCACACAAATGGTTAGCTTCTGTATACTAACAAATACACAACAGACTATGAGAGACTGAAAATAGCATCAGAGCTCTGGAAGAAATCACACTGCTTCCGCTTGCAAGATTAAATCAATCGTATCACCACACAAATGTCAATGCTAACAGTTATGTCAGCAAAGAAAAGCTTATTCTGTGGCATTTCTGTTGCAAATTTGTCACCTTTTTCTGTGAGATATTTTTGTTTTCTTTATCCTGGAAAAAACACGTAGCAGCTTGGCAAAAGCTTTGAAAGAAGGCCACTGCAGCTGGTATTACACCTAGATGCAGAAAATGTTTTCAGGGCATCTTTTTTTTAGCACCCAAATCGTTGGAACAAAAGCAACGTCCAGCCTCTCAGTCCTCATTGGCTGAGGGCTGGCAGCTGCAAGCTGACATGGCAGGCATCTCAAGTGTCAAGGACAGTTTGAAAATATGTAACTTAAGGATTATATGGAAATCTGACATGAGCTCACACACATAAAGGTTTTGGTGCCTGCGCCTTGTACAAATCCTACTCCTGCTACATATTATAAGGGCCGAGACAAAACGAACCACCAAATATGCCTCAGAGGCTCCTGAGAGAATCTCTCGGTGGATCTGGGTTAGAGATAAAACACTAGTTTTAATGGTTACCATGGTAAAATTTCTTACTGTTAGTGTCACCATTTTAAAATTAAGTATCTTTTGATTTTCTATCAGAGAAAGAAACAAACAGAAGGCAGTCAGGGTGCACCAGAGATTTTTCAACCTTCAGAGAGGACAGAGTCTAAGATGTCAGATTTGAAAGTGTTGAGGAAAGGCTTTCTGAAAGTGGTTTCTGTTTGCACAGCAATCACAGATCTAAGGAGTCATCTGCCTCTGCTCATTACCTTACAGCTAATGCAAAGCTAAAATCGGCTTAATGTGTATTTGACAATACATGAGTCATCTCATGTATCGTCAAACCTTTTATGGAATTGTAACTGAGATTTATGAGTCCTTTGCGACTTACTTTTTGTTTCTCTCTCTGACAGTGAGATAAAAGAAAAATCTGAAACAAAATTCTGTCAATGATACAACAGGGGCCCAAGTAAATACACTTTGCCATGAACTTAAGATGCTCTATTAACATTTGAAGCTCCCTATTGTTGGATGCACAGTGTGTTTGTGCAGCAAATAATCATATATTTGCTCATTTGCATTTAATGAAAAATTAATGACTGGAAATTCTTTCCATCAAGGGGGGAAATTTTTGAGCATTAGTTTTAATTTGTAAATAGTAATGGTTGCACATTATCAACATATGATTCCTAATTTGCTTCACACTTCTGTGTTGAAACATACCAACTTGCAAATCACAATAAATATATTAAAACAACTGTAGACAAAAATTCTGAACTGAAATTAATTTTGTTGTGCTAAGGTAGAATAACAAATTCATTCTGAACATAATTCTGAATCAGAACCAGTTCATACCCAAACATAATCTATTTAAATGTGTCCAAATTGAAAACAATCCAAGTACATCCAACGCTATAATATTCACTTACATAAAGTCCTGTTAAGTCCTAGGTACAATACAGATTTGTATTAATTATTACTAGTTAATAATTAATAACCTAATACTTAATATAAATTCATATTACATTTCAACAAATTAAACTAGCAATTGATGTCACTGCCTTGGTAAAGTACCTTTTAGAAGAACAAATGCAAAAAAGAAAAAAAGAAACTGGAATAACATCACAAAATCATGATTACAATGATCTCTGACGTTGATGTGACATCAAGCCACAATAAAAACTGCAGACTGATCTCATGAGATTTTCCCCTCTTAGGGGTTGTATGCGTGGTCTATTTCTATTACACAACAGCGAGCATACTATTATCTTTAAGTCCCTCATTTGAGTGTGCATTTACAACACCACTTACTCCTCAACCTTCAGATCAGCATCACGTCAGCGGGTAAAAACCTATTTATCTAAGGAAGTCCAACTAATTGCATCAAGGTCTTTTTATTTTGTTGCTGTTTCCTGTAAGCATCGATGTGGCAACAGAGGTGAAGCAGGTTTCATTTAAGCAGCTGGTAGTTGAGAGAACGTAAATGAGAGAAAAAGACACAAACAGTGTTTCAGCATTACTTTGTGAGCAAAAGAAAAACAAAGAGTAGAAAGGCCTAATAATAGCAATATCTTATTTAAATCTTTTGTTTAGGAAAGAGACTTGAGTTGGCACTGAGCCAATAGTTATTTCTTTAAAAAAGAAAGACAGAAAGAGTAAACAGAGTTAAGTGTCAAATGTTTCATCATTGACTTTCATTCAGGAAAGAGTCAATGCTAAACTCAAAATCACATATCTTGTGTGAAAAGAAAAAAAAATACACAAAAAGCTAAAAGGTTGAATTAATTTTAAACATTATGCCAATGGGGAGTTCTAATAGAAAACAGCAAAGTGAAGAAAATGGTCTATGTATTAGCAGGCCAAGCACTAATGCCACAGAGGAAAACCTAAGAAACTGGGTGAAATGGCCTAAGAAGTAGGAAGCCCAATAAGTGGTCTGAGATTCTCCTTGAACTTACACACACACACAATAGTGAACTTCCCCCACTACATCTACAGATCAAGTCAGACATCAGGACTAGCAATTAATACATTTTTTTTTCTATTTCTAATTTTGAAAAATACAGTTGCTTACCAACAGCAGATTGTAGCTGAAATGAAGCACTGTAGTAATGTAACCTGTCAAAGTTCACTAAGACATTAATGTGGTGCTGGAATATTACTGCTGGAAGAATGGGTTAAGGGAACAATTTAGTATACTGGTGTGAAAAGGATTATTTTTTTTGTTTGGGTTGAATGAATTCACCAAATGTCTAAAGTCTGAGTCATTAGCTAAATTACACCGACATGAAAACCTACCAGGTGGTAATGATTATGATATTTTGTAAATGCCAACCTAATTATACAATCACTTAGCTCAGAGGCAGCCATTTTTCAGAAGAACAATTTTCACCATGGAGGTGAACATTTTCTATTCCACACATAATTTAAAAAGATGATTTTGACTTTTTTTTTTTTTAACCATGATTTTTAATTGCATTACTTTTGATTTAAGCCGGTTATATTAAGTCTAATAGCATTAAAATAAAAAATACAGACATTTTCTGTTACACTTTTTAAGTAATGTAGAGATCAATGAAGCACTCGGTTTGGTTTCTGGGTGGGTTAGCTTTTCTTTGCCATTCCACCACAAAGATTAATTCTGAAATTAAAACTGTCCTTATCCATGCTTGTGCTGTTAAATACAATTATAATACAATCTTTTTTTTCTCCAGCAACACCGGCCTTTTCTGTTGCTTTGGGCAGCTGTATTTTTAATTAAACTTGCTCAATGTGTAATTGGACATATTTTCTCATCACACAATACTTTCAGTTTAATGGATTTTTTAAAAACTATTTCAGAAGTATAAAGAGCACCTTAAAATTACTTTGACACCTTTCTGAAGTTGGAACAGAAGAATAATTTAGCTTTAAATGTTAATTTAAAACTGAAATGTATGGAGGTAGCTGTGGTTCTCACTTTTAATGAGCACCACTTAGGGTTAGGGCCCCTCATTTCATCGCTTTAACAAGAAACAGTCACTTTTTGCTTTTGGTTTCTAAGCGCCAGCTCGATTTGTGTGCCGCTTTTTAACAAAGTGACAAAAACTGCAAATTAAAAGTTGACTAAGCTGAGGAATATATGTAAATCATGTCATTTTCATTAACTAACCTAATAATTATGGTGAATATATTTTCTTAATTGAAGCAAAAAGTCTTAACTTGGACCTTCATAACTTAACTTGTACACTACTCCCCCCAAACATTGAGCTAGCTTGCAGAAATTAGCTACTGTGAAAAATACTTTGCTAGAAACATCATTAATTAGTCATACTTGTCACTTTCTTCTCTCATTGCAACAACACTATATTATATATATAAAAAAAGTGCATTTTCACTATAAAAGTTTATATTTTAACAGCATTAGAAAATTTTGTGTTGGTAAAATTCAGCCATGTATAGGAGCATTTATGAATGGAGCAATAGAGTGAGTTGTATCCATAAAAATGTTGCCACATCCTCTGCCATTCCAAAGCTAAACAACTAATTCTGCAACTGTCTTGCTTGATTTGCTGCCATTTCTTGTTTTGGATGATTTAAGTCTGAAAGTCCTAGACATAATAGTAATGTTACATTAAATGGCAGCCTCATTAGTGCATAATAAAATTGTTAACTTGGAAGTTCAACACTACACAACATGTTGGTCAGTAGTCTCGTCACATTAGCTATAAATCAGTCAAAAGTACTTATATTGGTGCCGGATTTTCACAGGTTTTAGAAACTCAACTCAATTTATTTCTGCTTTGAATTAATCTTCAGTGATTTAAAGCCTTGTTTACCCATAAGGAGATAGTCCCCACACCATCACACTGCGTTCATCAAAAGCTGTTAGGGAGCTGCAAACAGGATTTGGATTATTTTTCAACAGTGCAACCCACATACTCAACTCTTCTGACTAAACAACAAAGGCAATTTCCTCACAAATGTGGCAACATGTTAAGGGAAATAAACAGAAACAGACTTTGCAAAAAATACAAAAAACACTGTAACAACCAAGAAAAATAACTGTTCATAAACAAATTTCCCTAATTCTTGTGTTAGTTTTATTTAGATAACTAAAGAAAACAATAAAACCATCCACAATCATCCTGAGACATTAGATTCCATTTAAGTATGCATTAAAATGTGAAGTTGGACATGTTGATACCTGCTGTTCTACTGAAATGTTCTGTCAGTTACAGAATTTTATCTTTTTGTTATCTTCACCATTAGTTTTGAAGACTGATTTGCTCATTACTTACAACTAATCAGTACATGGATTATTCTACACGCAAAACAAAATGTTCTATATTCTAAATATTCTTTGAAAAACATTTGAACTATGACTAAACATTTTTTATCTTCCGGTGGTGCAACTAGCAAAGTACTGCATGGATTACGTGTTATTCTTTTGAGTGGTGTGTTGTCAAAAAGAAAACAACCAAAAGTAGCCACATGTTGAAGGTGTGGAGAAGATTAGCAATTATGCTTGTTTTATTCATGTTCGGCACTATTGACCTTATAATCTTAAACAATTAGGTTTATTAACTTCACCAAAAAGCTGAAGCCGATTCATTACCATAACAGTTTATTCTGTTCTCATACACAGCTTCTCTGCAAGAGACATGTTCTCTCAAAGTAAAAATGATAAAAGGAATAATAAAAATTTAGACTGTTATTTGTTTTTATTTTGTTTAAGTTATGTCCAGACAAGATGAACGGGAAAATGAGTTTGTAGTTCAATGACTAATGGACTGCGAATTAGGGCTCATAAAGCTCATTACATTTATAGAAGCCAGTTTGAGTATTTTATTAGATGATGCAAGGTACAAAAACATTGTATCAAAAACAATGTTGCGTCAGCGCAACCTCAGCCAGATAATGGTTTGATTGCAGATCTTCCAATCAGTCTAACCTGGAACATCATACAAAAACATAATTAAAAGCACAAAACATTCACCGCAAAACCGAACACATTTTTCCATCTGATTAGTCTGCTTGTTAAACACAACCTCTATGTAATTTCTTCCAGGAAGAAATGGGTTATCACATTGTCACTTCATATTTTTTGTCTCCCTTTATTACTATTATAATTTGCTTTGATTGTCGCTGGTGAGAATCAGAAAATGTTGCGTATTTTCTGGGCATAACTACTTCTTTCTAGATTCCTGTGGATAATAGACAAATAATTAATTCTCAAGTATTGGCTTATTATTTTCAAATAACGGCTAAAACATCTGAAGGTGTGCTGTCCATTTTCCAATTAATGTGGCTATGCGTTATGGTGGTGATGGAAATTTTGGGTGAGGGTGGTGAGAGGTGGGGTACACCCTAGACAGGTCGCCAGTCTGTCGCAGGGCAACACAGAGACAGGCAGGACAAACAATCATGCACACACACACTCACATCTAGGGAGAATTTAGAGAGACCAATTTAAAGACACTGTCCTGCATTTTTTTTTTTTTGTCTGGACTCCAACACAGCCGATTCATATGATTGCATTACCTTCTTTACATTCCTGCAATTGCTGCAGAAGCCAGTTAGTCACCTATTCATTTAACCCAGCTGTACAGCAGCAGGGAAACACCTAAAATATGCAGGACAGAGGGCACCAAGGACCAGAGTTGGGGACCACTGCTTTAACATATAGAATATTGGATATTTTATCAGATGTATTATCTATTAAAATTGATCAAGTGTCTATCGCGATATATATTGTAAACCCTAAATTATGGTCAACATAATCATGGTAAAGATAGTTGACTCACCGATTATAAATCAGAAAAAAAAGAATCTAAGCAAATTATTGTAAAATTGAGTGGAAGGAAAAAATGAAGTAGAAACAAGGATAACAGCAACCTTGAGAAGATCGTGAAAGTCCATTCAAGAGTTTTGGACAAATTCATAAGGTGAAGACGCCACACAAAGACAAATCTAATATAAGTAACTTATGTTCAGCCACTCCTGAAGCAGAAATGACAATCTAACTTCAGATGAAAGTAATATGTTTGCATTTCAAGAAGAAGATGTGAGACAAGAGAACCAACATTACATGAGCAGAAGATCGCTTTTTAAGGTGACTCAGTATAATTCCTTATAATAAAAAAACTAATTAGGACAGATTTATGGGCTATGCTAAATATGTTCATTATATTTTTTGCACAAAATCATTCTTAAAAAAGCCGCAAGCGGCGTTGGAGGCCCTCGCAGCAAAGCGCGCCGAAGGCCTCGTGGCGACCGCCGCGGTTCCAGCAACACCACACTCACGCCACCGCTCTCGAGCAGTCCCCGCAGCTGTTCGCCAGGCAAGACACACCAACGTCTTCCTCAGCGCTCCCTTACGAGGCACAAGCACAGTCGAAGTGAATTGGAATTTCAAGTTATTGGGCTCTTTAGAAGCTAACAAAGGTCAAGCCTAACAAATTCCTGCAACAAGATGATGCTTGTATGATTTAAATCAGCCTATCTTCCAACAGAAAGAACGACTGATGAGCTCCGGTCTGTGATGATACAAATGAAGTTTGGTGCAACTGGGATCTTATGTGGGGAAGTTATTCCACCTTGACGTTTCATGGTGAATGGCCAGATTTGAGGCTTGGCCACACCCACATATTTTGACATAGGAAAATTCCTTTGATAACCTTTGACCTTCAATGCCTCAAAGTTGAGCTCACCGAGTTTGAAGCCTGCATCTCGAAATGTGTAGGACGAGTTTGCTCAGATACAACATCAATAAAAAAGACAAAATAGCAGCTTTGATTCAAAATGGCTGACTTCCTGTTTGGTTTGGATTATGGCTCCAAGAGACTTTTTTGTAGGTCCTGACAAGGTACACATGTAGACCACGTTTCATCATTCTGGGATAAAGCATGGCTGGGGGCTGATTTTTTTTTTCAAATATTCTAGGGGGTGCTGTGGAGGAATTAGGCCACGCCTGCCTAATATTCCACTAGTTTCCTGTTGGCGGGTGGCAAAGGATCGATCTCAGTGAGCTTAGTGAAGCAGTGCTAAAACATGTGGAATCTAGAGCCAAATATATGGCCGCAACGTGACGCGACAGTGCCGCGCCGCCACTGTCACGCCCTCCATTGAAAAGCCTTGGCGCTTTAAAGCAAGTGAGACCAACTTGTTGTCTGTCATCTGACACAAGATCATCTTGATTAGGTCAAGAGAGCCAGAGATGGAGCTTTCCAAGTAAAAAAAGTTACTTCCTGTTCGGAGGGGGTGGGGTTCAGATGATGTCAGACTGTGACAACATACGATCGTCAGGCATCCAACCAGGATCGCTCAAGCCAAGTTTGGTGCCAACTGACCTTTTTATGTGAAAGTTATAGCGTTTCGTTTATTTTGGCGAGTATGCCAAGTTCGCCACCCCGCCACGCCCCCTGAACATATATGAAGTCAATTTTTTTTGATAACCTTTAAAGTCCTATGCCTTTACTGCATTATGACCAAGAATGAAGCCCATAGGTCAAAAACTCAAGGAGGAGTTCGTTAAAGTTCGACGTGAGTAAAAGTGAAGATTTGACCTTTGACCCTTAAATGGCTTCCTCTCTGTAAATTTTAGAGGGTACCTCCAAGAGACTTTTTTTCTTGATTCGGGGGGGATCTACCTACGTACCGAGTTTCAGATCTCTAGGACCTACGGTTTCCCCCAAGTCACGTTAGGGGGCGCTGTACAGCAGTTTGGCCACGCCCGGAATCCGAAAATTTCCCTCGGGGGACAATTTTGGGTCAAGTTTGGTGAGGTTTTGAATATGTTAAAGGCCCCAAATCGCAGCGCGAAGTGAAGGAAAAATAACTAAGAAACATTGCGATTACAATAGGCCTTCGCCAGCGCTTCGCTACTCGGGCCTAAATATCAATGCAATGTACACTGCCTGGCCAAAATAAAAGTCGCCACCTGGATTTAACTAAGCAAATTGGTACAAGCCTCCTATTGGATCTAGCAACATTGTGT